>JAURVB010011341.1:0-26832 GCA_033002965.1 Piper betle | reverse complement strand
TGAAACAGAACGTCCAAGAGATTGATTTTGCTAGAAAGGTTCTTTAATGCACCAGGATGTTAATATACTTTTTATGCTCCTTTTTTTATTTTCCAAGCACTTCATAACCGAAGAACATTCGGAGTACGAGCTCAACTACACTGAGGAGGAGCACATAAAAAACAGTCATTAATTTGAGGTGCCTCTTGGATTAGGTACATATGAAATCGACCCGACCGAACTCTAATAATAAGGTTTTAAATAATTAATAATAGAGTTTAGTTTGAGAGTAATGTGCACCATTTATAAAATAGTACCCGATGTCCAAGATTCTTATACCACAATTTTAATTATAAAGATTAGCACTTCATTAACTTTTAAAATTAATACTTATTAATAAAATTATTAAATATCCTACTTGTATTTTTTAAATATTGTTTTACTTAGATTAACATTATAGAACATATATTATTATTATATAGTTTAAATAATTTTTTCCAAACTAGTAATTTGAATAGTTAAATGGGTACTTCTTTAATAAATAGTTGGGTTTGATTTTGTCTTAATCAAATATAGTCTTGCCTTAATGGTAAATTGTTAGATCTAATTTATAAATTTAGCTTAACTAATAATTTTAGTTTAGTCACCAAACCCAACCGCGTAGATACGCGTGTCAGTACTTATACTAAGTTTAGTCTAAAATATTACATGTCATGGGTATCCCAACGGACCACAATCAAACACATTTATAAAAGGATCGACCGCCATTGATACGCTATTGCGGTCGATATGCCTTTATACTTCTTTAATGAATCTTGAGTTGAAGTTGCAAGAACTTATGAACGTCTCTTTGAATTCAACCTTGCACTTTCTTCATTTTTTCATGAGAATGTTTAATACTGCATCAGCTGATGTAGGAATATAAATAATATGTAAATTTAGTCATTCATGGAGATCACGTGAATGTATTTTTTTATAACGAGGAAAAAATTGCCCTTACTAGATTTTTTCTTTTTTTTATTTAGGTTTGATATTGTGATGGTTGGATTTCAATGTTTAATCTGATGTGGATGTTGAGGTAAATTGACTGTCTTCTTCTTTATTTTTTTAGTGTTCTCGTTCTTGATAGTTTTTTAATTATCCAGTTGCTTGGGTTGTTAACAGTGAAGATTGTAATTAAGGATGAGTATTCGGTTCGATTCCAATCTGACCAAACAGAATTAACTGAATTTCATTTGACGGCCAAACTTAGTTTCGGGAACACTAACTAAATTACTCTTAAAATTGAATTGAACTTACCAAATCAAACTGAACTAATTATTTTGGTTAATTTGGTTCTATAACCGAATGTATGTGCATTGTGTAGCCATTCTTGAAGTTTAGAGGATCAAAAGCGTTTGCGTTTGAAGTACATGCTCCATCAATAAGGAGATAAATTTTAAAGGAGAAGACTAGCTTCCACTTCCAAGGGTTGAAGGCAGCAAGACATCCACATAAAAGCTTCATCGACGGCCCTAAATTTGTACTTTTGTACAAATTGCTCCAAGAAGCTATTTTTATTATAAAAATGCAAGTCTTGCAACAAGCAGACATGACAACTACTGTAAAAGCTTCATTAAATAGTGGATTGTTGAGGGCACCCTCTCGTAACGGATGTAGGCCACAACACCACCAATTAAGCTGTATAAAATTATGGTGTCCTACTAAACTTAGTGATTTTCTATTGTTGACTTGCTCGATTGTCTCTAGCTACTCTAGCTAATCGCGCCTTGGAGAGCCCCCTATCTTTACAAAACTCTATCACCACACACGAAGTTTGACATTCCTTCACCAAAAAACACATGAAAATATGTACGAACACTATTGAATAACTGATTTACATCAGAAATTATTAAAAAAGTTAATTTGTTTAATTATTAAATTTAAATTATATCATTATTTTAGTGATTTAAATATATATATCATATTAAATAAATCAAATTTAATCATAAAAATATTATAACTTCATAATAATTCAGTTAATTTAGCTTGGATCTATTTTGAACAAAGACATCAATATACATATTGGTTTGTTCACGGCCCCTATTGAATACCGAAGCGAAATATTTAAGAAGCAAACTGAATTGCTAATGCGAGTTTAGTTTGATTTGGTTTTCAGTTTTCCAAATTTTTGCTCATCGCTAATCGTAATTGTCAAGTGTGTGGCTTTTGTGGGTTGCAGTTGATAATTGACTGTCTTGTGGTGATAGTTGAGTCGGTTTTGTTGATAACTTGATGTATGTCGGAAAAAAGACTCAACAAATCTTATGGTTTTGTTGATAAGGTGACTTTGTTACGAAGACTACAACTAATTTCGAAGAAGTTATTTTTATTGTTTGGAATCTATGTAACACCCCAAAGTTCACTTTCAAACCGAACCGGAACTGATTACAGTAGATCAAATTAACTTTTAATTCGAATAAGTTAGTCGACTCGAACTTAAGCGAAAGGGATCTAGACCTTCTAGGTATCTTAAAACGAAACAAACTATAATACGTAACCAAGAGATGCATAACCAAATTTCATGCTACGTGAATGATATGTCAATTTAATCACCTAAAACAATTAATTACTATAAAATTTTTAAAATAAAATGAGCAGAGTTTACTTTAAAAGGGCAACAAGGGGCCAACGTGTTTAACATAATATTCTATCTTAATAATAATATATAATTTTTTAAAGCACAATAAAGTCATAGATGACACAATAAGAATTTTTAAACTAGGTCCCAACTCATTTGCTGATCACATCCATCATAATTACTAATTCTATCACAAAATAGCCAGACATTTCTAACGTAATACAAAACACATCACAAAATAATGTGTCACAACAAAATCACACAAGTTATACACGTCACATCATGTCTATGTGTGCAAATAACAATCACTGCTCCTTGGCTAAGGCTCACATATCTCCCTCTTAATCCTTACCTATATGAATGATAGAAAACGTCAACAATAGGTGTCACTAGTCCAAAAAGAACTAAATATCAAACTGAAAAATAAGAACTGACTCTCATGTAAAAGAAAACAATCATATAACTTCAATTGAAAGCTCAATGGGCAAATACTAAGGAGTCATCAAGTTGCAGACTGGATGGCATCCCAAACTGACTGGTGTTGTGCCACTCTCGCTAGTATCTAAAAGTCTCACTCTTGAGAAAACCATTATCCTAAACCCTCTTTGAACCTTTTATATTTCTCGTGGCCCAGAACACAAAAGCCAAGTACTCTCAAGCAATTATCATTAGTTTTCATCAGTTTTCATTAATATCACATATCTAGGACATGCGCTCTATACAATAATACTCATTTACTCTATGCCTCTCAAAGTGTAAGGAAACCCAAGAAATAGAGTTATCAAGATTTCTCCAGAATGAAACAACGCTCTTACCAATCCAGAGGCTATTGTAACTTATACATGCACCCTCTTACGATATGTGCAAGTCGGTTTCTCCATCTATTGGCTCACAAGAAAATTAAAAAAAATATGTTTATAAGGTTAAGAAGGGGATTATGTTAAAACTTTAAAATATACTAAATTTGTTATTTTGCAAGCACTTGCGCGCGCGCGTGCACACACACACATACACACACAGATATATATGTGTGTGTGTGTTTTAAATTTAGAAGTATATAACTATAATCAACATCAAGGTTTACATCTAAAAAATTCTATTAAAATATTTAAGTTTTCTTGAAATATGACTTGTATGATCTTTTATTTAAATTTTATTTATATATCTATTGAAAATAAAATTGTAAACCATTAAATTTATCTACCCTGTGCAACAAAAGTATGCTCCTTTGTTTGAATTATGAAATTGAAGATCCCATCTTCTAAAAAATAATATGGCTGCGTATATTTTTACAATTAAAATTGATAATTTTAGTGATATTTCTATAATCATAGGAGAGTTGGATCTCTATTGTTGTATGTTGTATAAATAACTAAAGTAAATAATCAAAATTATTAATACTTTCTTTATAAAATATTTTGAGTCTTATATATATGAGCTACAACTCATTTAGCTTATAAGGGCTACATTTTTTGTTTAGTGTAATTTAATAGGTCCCACTACTCAAAACCCATATAGATAAATCAAAAAATAAATAATAAGAATAATTATAAATTTTCAACTTAATCCAATACTTTTAACCCTTTCATCATAATTATCAACGTAATTGTAATAAAAATTAATTTTAAAATATCTATTAACTAGTATATTTTAAAAATATAAAGTAGATCATACTGATGTAAAAAAGATAAAATTTTATCAACCATTTACTTATGCACTATACTTTAAATAGATATAAATATTATTTTATAGAGCTCACCAAAAATATTCAAATTAAATTTGTTACCAATTATATGAGGCATGGCGTATCTTAAGATTTCCCTTTTCTAATCGAATGTTAATCATTTCCGTGTACCAACGGCATGAACACGTATTCATACATCCAACTTCCAACTTCCTAACAGAGTAAAATTTCCTAGTAAAGTCTTACTTTATTTAATAACTATCATTATACTTGTAGTTTTTTTTTTGCTGCCAAGCTAGTTAAATTACAGGTTTCATGTTTATTGTCCTTACCAGTCGGATAAAATATATATATATATATATATGCATATATGAGTCGGATACCCTGCCTCTGGAGTAGGAAAATTTTCTTACCCCAAATTAATATGGGTCGTCTAATTAGGAGGACGACCCAGATCAAATCATATTTATTTTAAAAAAAAAAACTACCCACACGCCAAGGCCGCCCTCCCGAGCTAGAGGGTGCCCAAGCCCGGGCCACAGCTGGTGCATATCTGGTCGAAGGGGCGGCTAGGCCAGTACGTCCTCCCAAACTCGAGTAAACTTTTCATATTATATATATATATATATATATATATATATATATATATATATATGAGTCCACATAATCTACATCTGGGGTAGGAAAAATTTTTTGCCTCAATTTAATCTAGGTCGTCCAATTACGAGGACAACCCAGATTAAATCATATTTATTTATTTAAAAAAAAACTATCCATACCCCATGGCCAGAGCGATCAAACCTAGTCGTGACTGGTGCAGATCTGGCTGAAGGGGCAACCAGGCCAAGACGTCCTCTGGACTTGGGTAACCTTTTCATATTTTATATATATATATATAGAGAGAGAGAGAGTTTGGCTACCCTAAGGATGACTATACGAAAATTTACTGCAATCACCTCTAATCTAGGCCGTCCACTTAAAAAGATGACCCATATCTATTTTTAAAAACCCTAACATGGTGGTGACTGCAACGTCGTCGTATCGTCTTGCCACAACCTTTCACGGCCAACCATGCCACCACCGCCGTGATCACTAACCTTCCCATGGGAAAGGTCTAATTTTATCATCTCCCCTAAGGTAGAGACAACATCTACGCCATCCAGCCAGGCACCATTGTCGGATTCGTCAAGGAGGACAACTTGGAGCGCGGTGTCAGCGAGCTTTGGGAGGAGGGCTCGAACGGTGATGGAGAGGATGGGGCGGGAGTCAGTGGCCTATTTGCTGATCTTGGCGGGGGTGTTGAGCGGGTTGGTGGTGGTGACGATGGTGCCAAGGGAGAGCGTGGCGATGAGGGCGACGGTAAAAAGGATGGAGTTGGGAAAGAGAAGCAGAACGACCTACCCCTTGCGCATGCTGTGGCTGACTGAAAAGAGGTGGCGATAGCGTTGACAGCATGCCATAGGTCGGAGCATGTGAGGTGGCGACCAGTGGTAGCATTGATGAGGGCAACGTGGCCGGAGTGAGGGTAGGAGCAGATGAAGGTGGCATGTCAAGGAAGTTGTCATTGGGGAGAGGGAGCGGCACTCTCTTGTTGGCAATAGCCGGAGCGGGGATCGATGGCGGCGGCGATGGCAGTGGCGGTGGTGATGGCCATGGTTGGAAGAGGTGGAAACCGTTGGTGGGCCATGTTAGGGTTTTTGAAAAATAGATCTTGGCAATAACCTAAATTAGAAGTGACTAGAGAAAATTTTCCTACAATCACCCTCTGACTAGCTAAACTATATATATATATATATATATAGAGGAGTCTGCTATGTGCTACATCCAAATGCAGCGCATAGCAGCGTATTTGATTGTGGGCCATTGGATGAAAATCCAACGGCCCACAATCAAAATACCAATCCCCCCACCCTCTCCCGTTTTTCACCTCCCCGCCTGTTTCTCCCGCCGTCACCCCAGCCCCGAGCTTCCCTGCCAGTTGCTCCCCGACCTTGCCCCGCAGTCGCAGTTGCCCCCGCCCCCAGTCCCGCTCGCAGCCACCGACCCACCGCCCCACCCCGCCCCCTGTGTTCCCACCCCCCCCGTCCCCTGCCCCCACCTCTGCTCGCAGCTGCCGCCCCACCCTCTAGATCCCCTCACCCACCCCGCCGCAGCGCTCCCCACCCCCGCCCCTCGTGTGCAGCAGGCGGTGGGGTGACGCAGTAAAACAGAGGAGGGGGGGGGGGAGGAAGAAACAGGGGAGGGTAGTAGTGTAATAAAAACTTTACTCGGTCACAACTCGAGTCAAGTTTTTATTACGAAATAAATTTTAAAAAATAAATTAATTTCATAATAAAAACTTGATTCGGGCTCGATTCGAGTTAATATTACGAATTAAATTTAAAAATAAAAAAATAATTTTGTAATAAAATTTGACTCTATCCCGCACGGGACCGAGTCAAGTTTTTATTACAAAATAAATTAAAAATAATAAAATAATTTCGTAATAAAAATTTATTCTATCCTGACGCGAGTCAATATTACAAAATAATTTTTTAAAAATAAAATAATTTTGTAATAAAAACTTAACTTGATCCCTATTCAAGTGAAGTTTTTATTACAAAATAAATTAAAAATAATAAAATAATTTCTTAAGAAAAACTTGACTCTATCCCAACTTGAGTCAATATTATAAAATAAAAAAATTAAAAATAATTTGTAATAAAACTTCACTCAAATCGAGTCAAGTTTTTATTACAAATTTATTTTAATTTTTTTTTATTTTATAATATTGACTCGAGTCGAGATTGGGTCATGTTTTTTTTATAAAATCATTTTATTTTTTTAAATTTATTTTATAATATTAACTTTAGTCCGGATTGAGTCATGTTTTTATTATGAAATTATTTTATTTTTTTAAAATTTATTTTTAATATAAATTTCACTCGATCCCGACTAGAGTCAAATTATTATTACAAAATTACCCTTCTCATGTTTCTTCCCCGTTTGTTTGGCCGCGCCTTTGTAGTTTTTATTATGAAATTATTTTATTTTTTTGTTAAATTTATTTCGTAATATTGACACGAGTCGGGACTGGAGTCACATTTTTATTACGAAATTATTTTATTTTTTAAAATTTATTTTGTAATATTTATTTTGAAAAATTATTTTATTTTATTTTATTTTTTTAAAAATTTATTTCATAATAAAAACTTAGACTCGAGTGGGGCTCGAGTCAAATTTTTTATTACAAAATAAAAATTTTTTAAATAATTTATTTTGTAATAAAAATTTGACTCAATCCGAACTCGAATAAAGTTTTTATTACGAAACTACCTTCCCCTGTTTCTTCCCCCCCTCTGCATTGTCGTGCCACCCACCACCGGTGACCTCACCCACTGGGGGCTAGGGGCAGCGGCGGCTGGGGAGGGGCCGCGCCTGTGGGACGGGACGGGGGCGACCGCGTCTGGGGGCAGGGGTCGAGGGGTGGGCCGTGGCTCGTTCGGGCAGGAGGGAATGGTGAGGGGGAAACGCGGGGCAGGGGGGCCACGGCTGCGGGCGAGGCGGCGGATGGTGGCGGGCCGGGCGGTGTGGGGGAACAAAGGAGGGGGAGGGGCCGCCGCAGTAGTGGGCAGGGGCGGTGGGGCACTGCGGCTGCCAGCGGGGTCGGGGCCAAGGGCGGGACGGGGTTTGGGGGCAAGGCGGGGCCGGGGGGCGGCAGAATCCGGCAGGGGGGGGGCAGACGGTGGAAGAGAAACGGGGAGGGGGGGGAAAGTGGTATTTTATTTTGGGCCGTTGGATTTTGATCCAACAGCCTAAAATAAAATACGCTTCATGAGCTGCCAAAACATGACATCACGATGCAGCATATATATATTATATATATATATATATATATATATAGGTAAAAATGTTACTGTAATAGAGCAACCATCTTGGCTCTGCTCTATTTTATTCAATCCAACGGCTGTAAATAAATCACTCTCCCCCTCCCCCACCCCCCAAACTCCCTCTTCCCGCCGTGGCGCCCATCTCCGCCGCGCCACCACCCGCGCATCCCAGCCGCGCCCTGCTTCCCCCACCCCCGCCCCAGCGCTCCTGCCAACCCGCTCGCTACATCAGTTGCCACACTCACCAGCCGCGCCTGTCCACCTAGCCGCCCAACACGCCAACCCCTGCCGCCCCCACCGCGCCCTCCGTGTCACACCTCAAGTTGGACGGAAGGATGGTTGACGACCAGATGGCGGCATCGGCACTGAGGCCGGTGGTGCTCCACGAAACAGAGCAGGAGGGTGCTGAGGATAAGGGAAAGAGAAAGAAGGTTGTAACGACTCAGCCCAAAGTGTAACGTAATGGGCTAAGTCATTTCTTTAAAATGGGTACCCCGGAAGTTAAAGATCTATAGTCCATTTCCACTTATAAACAGGATCATCTCCCAGTAGGTATTAGATGTGGGACTAAGTTGAGGGATCTCGCAATCCACCCACCTTAGGAAATTTCGTCCCCAAAATGCCTATTCTTGGCCCGTTACTAGCCCCAACCCACGCCTTTTTGGCCCGTGACCGGCAGCCTAGCCAACGTCCCTAGTCCATCCCACCATCTAACACGGAACCAGGTCGGCTCTGATACCATTTGTAACAACCCAGCCCAAAGTGCAACGTAATGGGCCAAGTCATTTCTTTAAAATGGGTACCCTGAAAGTTAAAGATCTATAGTCCATTCCCACTTATAAACAGGATCTTCTCCCAGTAGGTATTAGATGTGGGACTAAGTTGAGGGATCTCACAATCCACCCACCTTAGGGAATTTCGTCCCCGAAATGCCTATTCTTGGCCCGTTGCTAGCCCCAGCCCATGACCTTTCTGGCCCGTGACCGGCAGCCTAGCCAACGTTGCTAATCCAGCCCACCATCTAACACGGAACCAGGTCGGCTCTGATACCATTTGTAACGACCCAGCCCAAAGTGCAACGTAATGGGCTAAGTCATCTCTTTAAAATGGGTACCCTGGAAGTTAAAGATCTATAATCCATTCCCACTTATAAACAGGATCTTCTCCCAGTAGGTATTAGATGTGGGACTAAGTTGAGGGATCTCACAAAGGCAAAAGAAGGAAAAGATGGGCGGCGATGGCGACGTTGGCGACGCTGGCCGGCGGTAGTGCAGGTGACGACGGCGGCGAGGTCACCGGCGGTCGGGGTGGAGCGGCAAAAACAGAGGAGGGGGGGGGGATGATCGTCGGTAGAGGAGAAACAGGGGAGGTCGGGGAGCTCAATGGCAATTTCGTAATTAAAACTTGACTCGCTCCCGACTTGAGTTAATATTATAAAATATATCCCGAAAAATACAAAAAATATAGTAAAATACGATAAAATAAAATAATCAAGTTCTAATAGATTATTTTATTTTATGGTATTTTAATCTATTTTTTCATATTTTTTGAGATATATTTCGTAATATTGATCGAGTTGAGTCAGGCTTTTATTTTAAAACTACTCCTCTTGAAAAATATGAAAAAATAGGGTAAAATACCATAAAATAAAATAATCCATTATAATTTGATTATTTTATTTTTTGGTATTTTCCTGAATTTTTTTACATTTTTAGGGAATTATTTCGTAATATTGACTCTAGTCTGGACCGAGTCAAGTTTTTATTACAAAACTACCCCTGCCCATTTCCTTCCCAACTTGTGTCAATATCACGAAATAAATCTAGAAAAAAATGAAAAAATAGATAAAAATACCATAAGATAAAATAATCAATTAGAACTCAATTATTTTATTTTATGGTATTTTATTATATTTTTATATTTTTCGGGATATATTTCGCAATATTAACTAGAGTCGAGAGCGAGTCAAATTTTTATTACGAAATTACCCCTGCCAATTTCCTCCTCCCTCCTTTATTTTGCCGGCGACTCTGTTTTTCCACCCTTTGCCGTGCCACCCAATTGCTAGTGACCTCGCCGCCGGCCGCTCGCTGGCGACTTCGAGAGCAAGTCGTAAAATATTGACCGTGAGCGAGTCAAGTTTTTTTACAAAATTATTTTTATATATATATTTTTAAATTTATTTCGTAATATTGACTCAGGTCGCAAGCGAGTCAAGTTTTTATTACGAAATTATTTTATAAATTTAGATCGTAAAATTAAGTTCGGGTCGAGACTCGAGTTAAATATAGTCGACAAGCGAGTCACACTTTTATTATAAAATTATTATATATATATATATATATAATTTATTTTGTAACAGTGGCTTGAATCTGGAGCGGGTTAATTTTTTATAATAAAAATTTGACTCGGTCCCGACTCGAGTCAATATTACAAAATAAATGCCGAAAATATTAAAAAAATACAGGAAAATATTATAAAATAAAATAATCGAATTATAATGGATTATTTTATTTTATAGTATGTTACCCTATTTTGTTCATATTTTAAAATAAAAACTTGACTCGGTCCCGACTCGAGTTAATATTACGAAATAAATCCTAAAAAATTTAAAAAAAGTATAGGAAAATACCCTAAAATAAAATAATCTAATTCTAATAGATTATTTTATTTTATGGTTTTTAATTCTATTTTTTTCATATTTTTTGAGAGGGGTAGTTTGGTAATAAAAACTTGACTCGGTCCTAACTTGTGTTAATATTACGAAATAAATCCCAAAAAATATAAAAAATACAGAAAAATATCATAAAATAAAATAATTGAATTATAATGGATTATTATATTTTATGGTATTTTATTTTATTTATATTTTTTAAGATATATTTCGTAATATTGACTCGAGTCGGGACCGAGTCAAATTTTTATTACGAAACTACCCCTACCTTTTCCTCTTCCCTCCCCTGTTTCGCCGGCGACCCTGTTTTTCCACCGAGCCAGCCGATCGCCGGCCGCCCACTGCCGGCCAACGATGCCACCGGCCAACGACGCCCCTCCCTTCTTGATTCCTTCCCGGGTGACCCAAGGTGGGCAGGACGAGTGGCGCGGCATGGGGGGGGCGGCCGGGACGTGGAGGGCGCGGCGGGAGGGGACGTGGAGGATGCCGGACTTGACGACGGTGGCGAGGCGGTGACAGCACTAGTCGGAGCGTGCGCGGCGGCGGCGGAGGCGGAGCGGCGCGGCAAACAATTTTTTTTTTTTTGGAAGGGTGAGGGGGGAATGTCCAGCCGTTGGATCAACGGCTAGAACATTGCAGTACAGCCAAGATGGCTGTGCTGCAGTACAGCCATATTTGAATTAAAGTATCAAATATGTGTCAGGAGATATTAATAGAGAATCAGATTGTTGTAATTGAGCACAACCATCTTGGCTGTGCTCATTTTTTTCAGCCATTGGATTGAATCCAACGGCTCGAAAAAGCCAACACCATCTTCTCCTCCCTCCCTCCCTCCCTCCCACCCTCCCTCCCCTTCAACGCACCCACGCCGCGCCCCACGCCCCGCCCCTCGCCCCGCCTCGCGCCCCCACCCTTCCCCCCTCCCCTGTTTTCACCCCCCCCCCACCGCTGTGCCCCTCGCCCCGCCCCACACCCCTTGGTTTTCCCCCGCGCCCCCCACCCCGCCCCACGCCCCTTGGTTTGCCCCGCGCCCCCGTCCCTCTTTTTCGGTTCCTCCGTTTCTCTATCAGTGCGGTGCAGCACGGCCGGCGGGAGGCGTTGGCTTGGGAGTCCGGAGAGGAGGTGGTCGCCGGCGATTACAGCCCGAGCGAAAGAAGCGACGATGACGAAACAGCAGTTTCGCTTCGTCGCACTTCGCTTCCTCTATTTCCCGCCGGCGAGTCAATCACCGCCGCACGCTGCACTACCGGGGGCTCGCAGAAAGCCGCCGCCCCTCAAACCCCTTCGCCGACCACCGCCAGCTTGCCTCAAGATCCGCCGGCGGCCCTGTTAGCCAGAAAACAGAGTTTGCTTGCCTCAAGATCCGCTCCATCTCTACCGCCGACCAGGCCTTGGATGTGCTGCACGGCGACCCCGGGTGTACTACCATACGCTGCATCAAAATGCAGCGTATGGGCAGCTTTAGATTTAGACCGTTGGATCAAAAATCCAACGGTCCAAATCCATCCTTCGTTTTTCCCCCCTCCTCCCGTTTTCTCCTGCCAGGGCACCGCCCCCCTTGCTGGATTCCGCCGCCCCGGCCCCCACCCCCACCCTCGCCCCCTCGGCCCAGCCCCTACTGCCAGCCATGCCTGCGGCCACGGTCCCCCACCGCCCCATCGAGCAGCCATGGCGCCTCCCCCCCATCCCCCTGGCCGCCAGCTTCCGCCCCCGGCCCCGCCCCGCAGCCGCGTTTCCCCCTCACTGTAAAACCCACGATTCGAGTTAGGGTTTTATATTCAGAACCGGTCGGGTCGACCGTTATTTTTTCGAGTTGAGTCAGTTTCAGGACACGTGTACCGAGCCGATGCCAGTCGCGTGTATGAGCTATGAGGGTCATGCGTACCCAAGTATATGATGATAACGTCATGAACACAGCAGAACAGAATGAGTTATCAGATATATGAGAGTATGCCAGTCATTTTTTTATTTTTATATATAGTGGATCGTAGAATTAGTATTAGGCCGTTTACCGCGTTAGGACGCGTTCGGGCAGTTTGGGTGGGTTGATAGTTCTAGAGCATATCATTATAATTTTTTTGGTGTTGTTTGATTTTACGGGATTTTTCCCGATTTTTATGAATTTTTTTAGGATTTAATACGAGTTAGTTATGATACTTGACTCGAGCCGGAGACGAGTCAAGTATTATTTACGAGTTTGCCACCCAACTAATTTTTCACCCCGACTTTTCTCCCCCACGCCCAAACCCTCGCCGCGCCGCCCCTGTTCGCGCGCCACCGCCGCCACGGCCGGCGCCGCCTGGCCGCCGATCGACGCCGCCCAGCCCGGCCACGGCGTCGCCCTGCCGCCCCGACCAGGTCCGGCCCCCATCGGACCGCCGCGACGCGAGGAAACCACGCCGCGACGCCGCGGCCGCGTTGCGGTCGCGTCGCCGATTCCGCCGCCGGCGAGCATCGCCACCACGATCAGGTGGTCGCCTCAGCACCGTCGACCACCCAGTGACGCTTCCTGACCGGAGCGGAGGCCGTTGCCGCCGTGGCCGGCCGGATCTAGCAACCACCACGGCCGGCCTCTGTTTTGCCGTTTTCCGGCGAGCCGCCGCCTCCATTGGCCACACTGAGGTCATAGATGAGTCGGGCTCGCCGAGCCGGTTCCGAGGGTACCCAACACGACCCCTTTCCGACCAGTAGACGCCGCCGGCGATTGTCGCCGGAAAACCACCGGAAGTCGCCGGAAAACCGCCAGTAGCTGCCGGAAAACCGCCGAAAAATCGGAATTTCTGGAATTCGCTGGAATTCACCGGATCTTCCGCGGAGCTCACCCAGTTGGAGCTCGATCGAACGTCGGACGCCGATGAGCGCCGAATTCGAGCTCCGAGACGCGCGACGGAACCCTAGCCGTCGCCGATTGCCGACGACGTGAGGTATAATTACCTCCGATTGATTTATTTAAAATTGATGATAATTGTTAGCATAGCATGCTAGGGTTGATTAATTATCATGATGAATATCAGAGTATGAATGAAGTTACATGATGTGATTGATAGTGCATGGAGGATAAGTAGTCTAGTGAGATAAGTAAATATGAGCATGTTAATCGAGTATGACGTAACTTAGAAAAACAGTATAAAATTGGTATGAATAGGATGACGTAGAATTATTTTTACATTATGATTACTTGATTGTTGATGGATGTTATTCGTATTGTGTGATGTTTGTTGAGTTTGATGCATCATTTAGTTAGCGGGCGTTAGTATCTAGTTTTGATGTGTAGGTACGAAGTAGGAGCTCGCCGCCTAGGCGCGATGACACGCTTGGAGCTTCCACCAGGTCCGTTTAGGACTCGTCTTGTTTTACGCTCTTCCATTGTATGTTTATTTTATTATTGCAGGGCGGGTTAAGTGGCGTTTTATCGGATCCCACTTAACTCGGGCCATTTAATCGAATATTTCCGGATTAATAACCCCTCGAGGATGAGATCCCTCGAGGATGATTTCGAAAACAAGATCCACCACAAGTTGCCTTCGGGCCTATTATATGAATCCCTTCCCAGGCCTATATATATAGTTTTATCGAGTTTTCAGTGAGACGAGAGATGGAGAAACCGACTGCACGTACCATGCAGAGGATGCCGTGACAGTCAAAGCGGGCTCTGGATTAGTGCCAGCGGACTGTTCCATTCCCGAGGGATCCTGACAACTCCGCGTTTGAGTTCCTCACACCCGGAGAACGTGGAGGTTTACGGGTACTGTTTAGTACAGCGCATGTCCGGACTTGTGGTTCAAAGGGTACTAAAGGCGACTGCCTGAGAGTACTCGGCCTTCGTGCTCAAGGCCAGGAGAAATATGGAGGTAAGGAGAGGGCTTAGGATAAAGTTTCACGAGAAGTACTGAAAAAGAAGTGCTGAGAGTAGCACAGTACCAGCAGCAAGTAAGTTCGGGATGCTACCGGGTCTGCAGCCCAGTGGCTCCTCAGTAGTGCCCTTCAGAGTGTTCTTGAGGAAGTATATGTTTTCTTTCAGATGAGAGTTTGCTCTCATAGCCAGTTTGTTATAGTTATTTTATTTTCCGGACCAGTAACGCTTGTTACTGACGTTTTTCTTATATATATGTAGGTGATAAGCACGAGATGGATGAGCCAGCTTGGACGGAGGAGCAATGAGGTCTTGTGCACACACATGTTAGATTTCTGAATGTTTAATATTGTATTATTATGTTATTATTTTGTGAATGACATGATTAAATGTTTGATGCATGACAATGACATGAAATGAAATGATCAGAGTAGCGCAGCAAAAGTGATGGGTTAGGACCCAAAGTTCAGAGAATGATGAATATAGTAGATTAGAAGCTTGTGTGAATGCTATTGTTGCTATACGTATATATGTTTGAATATACGATTTTTGACAGGGTGGCCCCTAATTGCATTTTTAGGGAAATTCTGTCCCTTTCATTTTATAATTTTTACTAATTTTGATTGTAATTGTGTTGGTGTGAAGTTTAGGTTGCATGTCATTCATGTAGTACCATGTTAGGATTTTGTGAATTTATTCATTCATGATGGATCGTATCTTCATCTTAAGACGCCGAGATTGGATCCGCATGAGTTAGGTTCGGGTTAGCCGACCTAACCGGGGCCTGTAACATGCCGGTTCGGTTCACGAGCGTGAACCGGATTTGGGGTGTTACACTCACCCCCGCCCCCGCCAGTGCTAGCCGCGGCCCACCCGCCCCCAGCCGCGCCGCCGCGTCGCCCCTGCCCCCTGCCCGAAGCTCGTAATCCCCGGCCGCCTCTCGGCCGCAGCCGTGTCCCCCCTCGCCCCTGCCCGAAGCTGGCCGCCCGCCCGCTCTGCAGTGGCGGCCCCCTTGCGCCGCAGCCCAACCCCCTACTGCCCTCCCCGCTGGCGGCCGGCGGCCAGGTCGCCGGCTGTGAGCTGGCGCGGCAAACAGAGGGTGGGGGGAAGATCAGGGGGAGGGTAGCTCGTACAGAAAACTTTAACTCGATCCGGACTCGAGTCAAATTTTTTATTAAGAAATAAATATTAAAAATAAAATAATTTCGTATTAAAAATATGACCCAGTCCCAACTTCGTGCTAATATTAAGAAATAAAATTTTTAAAAATATAAAAATAATTTCTTAATAAAAACTTGACTGGCTCTTGACTCGATTCAATATAACGAAATAAATTTTTAAAAAATTTAAAAATAAAATACCATAAAATAAAAACTTAACTCGAGTCGGGAACGAGTCAAGTTTTTATTTTATGGTATTTTATTTTTAAAATTTATTTCGTAATATTGAATCGAGTCAAGTTTTTATTAAGAAATTATTTTTAGATTTTTTTAAAATTTATTTTATGATATTGACTCGAGTCTAGAGCGAGTCAAGTTTTTATTACAAAATTATTTTATTTTATTTTTAAAATTTATTTCATAATATTCACTCGAGTCTGGAGCGGGATCGAGTCAAGTTTTATTTTTTAAAATTTATTTTATTTTTTTAAATTTATTTTGTAATATTTGACTCTATCTCATGTGGGATCGAGTCAAGTTTTATTACAAAATTATTTTATTTTATTTTTTGATTTATTTCGTAATATTGACTCGATCAGTGCGAGATCGGTAAGTTTTTATTATAAATTTTTTTTATTTTTTTAATTTATTTCGTAATATTAACTCAAGTCTGCGAACGAGTAAAATTTTTATTACGATTTTACCCTCCCCTTCCCCCCGCTCTCTCTTGGGGCGGAGGCTGGGGCGGCTACGAGCGAGGGTGGGATGGGCCTGCTGGGAAATGTGCGGCGCCGGTCTCGTGCGAGATAGAATCAAGTATTTATTATCAAAAAATTTTATCTTTTTAATTTATTTCGTAGTATTGACTCGATCTCGTGCAAGATCGAATCAAGTATTTATTATAAAAAAATTTATTTTTTAAATTTATTTCGTAATATTGACTCGATCTCGTGCGAGATCAAATCAAGTATTTATTAAAAAAATTTATTTTTTAAATTTATTTCGTAATATTAACTCGACTCAGGACCGAGTAAAGTTTTTATTACGTTTTTACCCTCCCCTGTTCCCCCCCCTCGCCCTCTCTCGCCGCGCCACCCCACCGCCGGCGACCTCGCCGTCGACCACCCGCGCGGGGGAGGGGGTGGGTGAGTGCGATGGCTACGAGCGAGGTCGGGCGGCTGGGGCGGAGGCTGCAACGGCCGACAGGGGCAGAGCTGCAACGGCCGACGGGGCGGAGGCAGGAGGCCGGCCCGGCAGGGGCAGCGGCAGGGCAAGGGCGGCGACGTCCTACAGGGCGGGGGCAAGGGCTGGACGGGGCATGGGGCGGCCGGCGGGCGGGGCCAGGGTTGGGCCAGGGGCGGGGTGGGGGCAGGGACAGGGGCGGGGCAGGGGATGCGGCGGGGCGGGGGCAGGGGCGGGCAGCGGGTCGGGGAGCATGGGGCGGCCGTCGGGCAGGGGCCGGGGCGGCCGCCGGGGGCCGGCGGAGTGCGCTTTGGGTGGGGGGGGGGGTGGTTGGGTTGTAGTTTGATTGTGGGCCGTCGGATCAGGATCCGACGGCCCACAATAGGCAGCGCATTTGCGCTGCCAATATACAATGCGCTGCCCTATATATATATATATATATATATATATATATATATATATATATATATATATATATATGAGATCACGTACGAGAAAACGAAAATACGGAATCCAAGAACTGCTAAATACCACCAAATTTTACTGGTGTACGTTGATCGGGAAGTCTCGCATGGTCTCTGCACCTGTTCAATGCAAGGTGAAAACGAACATGCGAGTCCATCGGCCTCCAACGTACTTGCTGCAAAAGGTTTAGCTAAAGCCATGACTTAGGTGGATCAAGGAACACAACATCTGTTCTATTACAAAACTCACCAGGGAATCCATTGCCTTGAATGCTCTGGAACGGCTGACAATTAGGTGTGCTTGCGGTGCCGTCGAAGGGATCTATTATTCTCATTTATTAATTTCTCGACCATTAACCATTATCGCACCATTTATCGCTTTTGTCGACCGTATGCTGTCAAGTTTTGATTGTTACGATCAATAATGGTTAAATGTTGGTAAATTTTGATTTAAATTAAATAAGCTCTTTATCATCACAAAATCTTTATTAAAATAAAAAATTTGATGTCACTTAAACCGTATATTTATATTAAACCAATTATTAAAAGAATTTAATAATATAAAATTATTATTTTTTAAACTTTTTTCCACTTAAAAAATTATTATTTAATCCCTTGAAAAAAGTGATAGTAGAGAAAAAGTGTGGTGGAGAAAAATTCCATTAGCACATTATTTGTTTTTTAAAAAAATTTGACTAAAGCCTGTTCCACTGGGAAAGAAGGATTACGGAGGGGTGGAGAAATATGCAAGGGGGTCGGGATAGAGAGGGATCAGAAGGGAACGGTATTATGAAAAAGGCCAAAGGCCGACAGATTTGAGGGTGAGGACTAATGTGAGAATCAGTGGTGGCCAACTCTCGTTTTAACCTTTTCTCACTACAAGAAGCAGTCGATATTAATTAGTCTATTTCATGGTGGAGGCGAACTCATTATTATGTGTTTGTTGTCTTGAGGATGTTAGCGTGATGACCATGTCTCATTCTTGTTCACCTTTTGCCTTCTCGAAACTTCGCGTTCTCATCCACTGGCATCTACACGTGCTATTGGTTCAGTGCCAACTACATCATTGCCAAGGTCGCACCGGGTACTGTTGTCCTTGCTGCCTGGCATTCAAAGAGCACACAGATGGAGACACCAATTTACACTCGACTAATCAGACTTCAACATCATATTGGGGACGTCGCTGGCATGCCCGAGTTTCCGGGGCCGATTGGTGACAATGGTTGCACTGGGGCTTGAGATTTACTGAGGGTGTTGGGCTCCATGACCGACAACCTTAACAACAGTGGTGGAGGCAGTGTAGTCGGAGGTGATGGCAGCTTGTAGAAAGTGACCAGCCCCTTTTACGTCAGTTACATAAAGTTAGGTGCCACCTAGAACAATGTAATAATATAAATTACGTTCACCGTTTCACTGACTTCCCCTTACATTTATAGATGATAGACAACACCAACCCCATGAACTATGTACACATCAAGATGAAGCCGGATTAATCAATGAACATCTCATAATGCTAATTTGTAAAAGAAATGAGCTACATGCACGAACATCAAAGTAGTAAGCATTACCGTCCATCCAACTCCGTGGAGGTTGTACCTTTATTAATGGATATATTTCTTGGATCAGTAGAAGATGATAGTAACACAGCAGAAGACGATTGTGATCCAGAATAAGTTTGTGCAGGTATAAAGAAGGCTGGCTTTTTGGGCATGGTGAAGCTTGCATTTTCATTCACCAGCATGCCAAGCACAGAGGCCATAGTTGGCCTATCATTTGGATCTTCTTGGACACATAGAAGCCCTAACTGGATGCACTTTAACACTTCTTCCTCATCATTCCATTCCATGATATTCTGATCCACAAGTTCCAGCCCCTTATTTTGTTTCCATAATTCCCATGCCTGCTTAATACAATACTCATTAGATTTTGCATATTATGTTGCTTGTCACAAGGTAATTAAGCTCTAGAATCATGATTCAAAAATTAAGGCAATCCATACATAGACACCTGCGGATCCCTAGACCAACAAAGCAGCTATTTGCAACTGTCTTACCCCGCCTTTTACAAGATTGAACCGGCCTGTGAACATTACTAGGTTACATGGTAGTGACTCTTACCAATTGTGCAAGGACCGAAATCTACTCGGGGTGGAAAGACATTTTGGTGCCGCCCATAATTTTAAATACCTTAATTTAGGGTCGGTAATGGACAGACCTGGACATAGCTAAGATGAGCTCAGCACCGTGTCCATTAATTTGTAGAGCGTCTATGTCTGGCCATGTATTCTTAGACATTTATTGTTAATGTTCAAGTCCGTACATTATCAACAAACGTCAAATAGATGAATTAATGGACATTATCATAAATAAGTAATATTATTAAATATAAATTAATTTCGTCCAAGAAATCTATCTTAAGTAGTAGTTTAATAGAATAACACAAATATTTTCATTGTTATTTTAATTTGTATATTGAGGAATAAAAAACTCGTAGAGAATATATGGAAGTAAATTAAGAAAAATTATTATCTAATGATTAATTAAATATCACGAAAAAATTAAAAATTAAATTACAATCAATTATTCCATAGAAAGGTGGTCGTAGTGGAAAAGGAATAAAGAATGGAGGACACTTTTGAAAATCAGTGTCAAAGAAAATGGTAGAAACTTAAAATCTTGAACATCGGTATTTGATAACTTAGTTATGTTAATAATTTAAAAATCTTGATAAACCTTCTAAAAGTTAGATTAATATAAATAACATTACATTGGACTAATAAATCTTTTTTTCAAAATAAGACTTATCAATCTTGATAAGTCTTAACAAAATCTTAACAGATCTTCTAAAATGTTTTCTTCATTATCAATTATTAATAGACATGGACAAGGAGGAACAAGACCCGTAGATGTCCATAGCCATGCCATTCATCGCCTGGACCAAAGAATATGTCCATCGCCGTGTCCATGTCCGTGCGGCTCAAAACAATGCCCATTTATTTATTAGACGTGGACACGACAGATTAATGGACAAATTGTGTCCAGTACCCCACCCCCATACCTTATATGACCTACCTGGTCATGCTTGGTCATACCTGGCAGACTCACTTTAGATCTGTACGGGCTTAGGCCTTCGTACTCAGTTTTCATTAATACTTAAGTTTTCATAAATATGTAAACTATATTCATAACAGTATTCGGTTTAATATTAATGACAAAACTATATTATTAATATCTAATAAAAAATTTTATTTATAGGTTATATATTTCATTCAAGTTATATATCCAATATTATAATTTGTATATCTTATATTTTATTTTATTATAATTAGTTAGTACAATTAGTTGGTCCCACATCTATTATTTACTACAATAAAATTTAATATATTATTAGGGATGATACTTAAAACCTTCAACTTAGCTACTATTTTTAAAGAAATAATAAATAGTATCCATCAATTTATTCTAAATGGCCAATTATTGCATGATAATTATTTGAAAATATTATGTAAAATTATGAAATTATGTACCAAAAAGGTTCATAAATTACCATAAAAAATAAAGGTAGGCTTCTGGAAACTGACTGGGACTAAGCCACCGAAATCTTAGAAATTTACTCCGCCTTCGGTTCATTGGACAAAGGCTACCTTATAGAATCTAATTATGATGTGGAAAATTTTTTATCCGAATTCCTCTTTTTCTTGAGATCGCTTGAACAGAAAAAATGAAAGATTGAATAGAATACTTACATGTCCAAGAAGGCTGTATTGTTGCTCTAAATGGTAAAAGCAGGCATTCCTTTGGCCTGTAATAACCTCAAGAAGTCTAACTCCAAAGCTGAAAACATCTGATTTGATGGAGAAGGATCCATGTGAAGCATACTCTGGAGACATGTAACCACTGCATGCATTTACAAATTCCAATATACTTAGATTTTAATTTTGCAACTCATTAAACCATACATGTAACCAACATGAGTCTACAACAAGAGGATTAAGACATATAAACTTCAACTAAAGATTTTACTCAAAATAAAACATTATAGATTGACTTCTACAAATATAATAGGCTTCACTAGTGTAGACTCAATAACTCAATAGTACTGTGACCTGTGTTTTATTTAATCAGAAATCTTGTAGAAAAAATAGAATAACATGTACCAAAACTTGATTTGGCTATCCACTAGCTAGCCAGGAAAGGATGTCATACAAAAAAAGATGTTGCTGCAAATATTGTGAGTTAGAGATGTATATGGGTAGTTACTTACAAAGTTCCCACAACTCTGTTTGTATTGGCTTCCACTTCCTGTCCTCCAAAAATCCTGGCCAGGCCAAAATCTGAAATCTTAGGGTTCATCTCATCATCAAGGAGAATATTACTAGTTTTCAAATCTCTATGAATTATCCTCAGTCTTGAATCTTGGTGGAGGTAGAGTAGCCCTCTCGTGATTCCCAAAATAATGTTAAAACGAGTCTTCCACCCCAAATGCTTACTCCGATCACTGTCTGCATGCATAAATAAATGAGAAACAATTAGATTTGCATGGTGTAAATAAGGCAAAATATACCACTCAAGCCTATTGCATGGAAGCTGTTATACAGACCAAATAAAAAGAAGTCCAAACTTCTGTTGGGCATGTATTCATATATCAATATCCGCTCATACCCTTCAACACAATACCCCAGCAGCCTAACGAGATTACGATGTTGAAGCTTTGCAATTAACACTAACTCATTCTTGAACTCGTCGACGCCCTGACCAGACCTCTGAGACAGTCTTTTCACCGCTACTTCTTGCCCTCCAGGCAATTGTCCCTGTAACAAATTAATAATAACCAATATGATTAATACCTATGCATGGTGTAAATTTAGATGGTTTATAATTTGCCCAAGGTATATATATAACCGGAGGAAAATTAATTTGCCCCCAAAATGTTTCGTTGAATGGATGTTTGCCCCCATGTTTGTCTACTGCCAAACAAAACTGTTAAAATTTGTTTAATAACAATTTTGAGTTTTTTTGGACTAAATGGTAAACCAACTAAATTTACACATGGTATCCTTCTCAGAAAAGATAAAGTACTCATTCATAGAACACAGCCAGCATGCCTTGTAAACTGGCCCAAAGCCACCTTGCCCGAGCTTGTTAGATAGAGAGAAGTTCTCAGTGGATGCTACAATGGCCTCAAACTGGAGCATAGGCAGATCAATGTCTTCCCCCTCATCTCCTCTTAGTAATGGGATAAAAACATTTTCCCTGCTGGATCTATAATTGATTTCATCGAGCCAATGATTATGTTAGAATTATTTTTCAGAATTTTTTAACAATAGCATGTAGTATTATCTTTCGCTACATTCTGCACTACCTTTTTCTCAAGGCCATTCTCCTCATGAAGCACAAAACTACTGCTGCCACTACGCAAAGAGATAGAACCAAATTTACGGCTATTATAAGGCCAAGTCTTCTATTTTGATCCATCGACTTCTCCGAGGAGGCTTTGCTGTAGTCATCTGCATTTGATCATCCATAATCCACATTGGATTATAAAAAATGGTCATGCAGGAAAGTTATTAGAAGTTTTATTTACAATCATATATAGTATATTTCAGTAATGCCAGTGACATCCAATCAAAAGGTTAAATAGTGGTTAGAAGTGTGTACCTTGAACGCAACTCTGCTTTGTAACGTCCCAGCGGAAATTGACATCGCAGATGCACCTTTTGTCGTCCTCCGTTTTTGTGTTAGAGCAAGTGGAGTTCGGCCAGTATTGACAATCCTCTTGCCCACCACACAATGGTTCCTCGTCGGCCTTCCCCCATCCTATCTCCACTCCAGACTTCCACAAGAAGCGAGAAGAAGTGAAGTCCTTACTCGTGAATGTGGTGATAGAATCGCAGGGCAGCATTTCTGCTAGCTCGTTATTATATGAGTGCCAAAATTCATGACCTCCTTCACGGCTGCTGCAACACATCTTTGAGCTAAAACAAAGCATGTCCTCGACATATGTCTGACACGGGCTGGAGGAGTTGCACGCCCAGAATGCTGGATGCAACACACTACTTGGGCAGTTGAGCATGAAAATGTTGGTGGTGTTGGTGATGTAGTATGGGGAATTGACGTGAAGGTCCGGTTTGTCGATCTTTCTTTGCACTTTCTCGCTGGTGTTGCTGCTGGCCGAGCATGGTAGCACTTGTTTGGCTTCTATTACAAGCGTTCGAGATGCGGCATGCACGCTGGTAACTGTGTAGGAGGTGCGGCCATTGAAGGTGGTGAATGTTATCTCCGATCCGTTCTTGCAGTGGATATTGCTGTAGAGACGAGGGTTGCCACAATCAAATGCTGTGCTTAGGGGAAAGGGATACTTGTGTTCCCACAATTGGGGCATCTTCTTTGATTACCTAATCAGTGATAAACCACGTGTTATCAACCAAAGTCATTAAATTAATTCACGTTAAAAATCAATTTTGCTCTTCTACCAATATCCATATATCATTAAAAATTATCTTTTTACTTTATGAAAACACAATATGTATGAGATATGAATAAATATCCGGCCGCACCTCGTCGCTGATGACTGTCGACGGTTGGCACTAACGGCGGCAAAAAAAGAATACCCTTAATTAATTAAAGGATATTAATTTAATTATTACAGTTAAATTTTTAAATACCCTTAATTAAGGAGATTTAAACCAATATTACGGTGAGTTTGTTGCAGCAAGTATTACGACAAATCCCTTGCCTTTTATTAAATTTATAAATCAAGTAATTAAAAACTTTCAAAAATAACAAAACGACGATAACTATGTGTATTTACCAAGTACCAACTCCAATTTTTCATCTTTATTGGATTTGTTAATCAATTGATTAATAAATTACAAAAATAGTAAAAAATATTTTTGCCTTTTTAATGAGATAAATAGGGAGTTAATATGAATGGTTGTAAAATATTAGGCATAATTTTGTTAATTTATTAACTCTTATTTTCCATCTTATTCATAAATATTTGTATTTTAATTATTTTGAAAATTCTACAAATAATAAAAAATACCTGATACAATTTAAATAATTAAAATATATTCGTGTTAAATTCTAAATCTTGAAAAAGTTAATAAATATATCTCTCAATGTAGGCATCCGACGTAGAGAAAATTCCCGATTTGTAATTAATCAATTAAAATAATTGATAAACTCAAATATTATTTTATTAATTTCTAAAATGCTTAATTAATAAAATTACAAATCCGAAGATTCAAAATGTAAATAACGAATCATAACAAATTATTTATTAAGCTTTAATTAAGAATTGAGAATATTTGTCAAAATTCGGTTTCATTATATATATTGTATATATAGATATAGTAAAAAATATATAGATGATAAGGCTTGGGCATGGCATTGGGATGCGCAGGCAACTAAAACAGAGAAGATAGAAAGTATTCTATCACCTTGTGCTTGGGCGACCTTCATGTACAAGTTCGGTTGATAGGTAGTAAGGGGATCATCATAATGATCGTTCAACCCCAGGAGATCCTCCGACCAGACTCTGCACGTTGAGTTTGCAGCATCGAAAGAGTAGGCTGTACACTCGCATGAATCAAGGCACACTGATCCGCAACCCGCCTGAGTCACATTCGACACACTCCTCCCGTTCATGGGCAGTGCCCTGATTGACATGGGCATGAACACATCGTTGTTGCATGTGCGCCGCGTCTCCCTAATACAACCACCTCTATAATCCCCCTGCCCCCAGTCCACCGTCGAAGCCGGCCGGAACCCCCTCAAGCACCGACACGGCGGATCGGGGCCATTCATGCAGACCCCGTTCGGGCCGCAGCCGGCAGGAATGTCGCAGTATTTCGCTGGGACACTCCATACAAGTACCCACCGTCCGCCGACCTCGTACCAGATGAAAAACTGGAGCTGCCCGGTGTACTTCAACGCCAACCTCGTGTGCTTGTAAAATGAGCGGTACGTTATTTTGCTTGTGTTGAGGGTGAAGTAGAAAAAGAACTCGTCGGGATTCAACTCTGTTGCGTTGCTAAATGTGCGGCCCTTCTGGTCCCAAGGGCCGCTTCTCCAGTAAATATTGGAGCCCTGCCTCAGGAAAAGCTGATCTGAGCCTTGGGGATCTAGCTCCAACCAGAAATTGCTACCCGCGGGATTCGACATGTTCTTCCAAGCCCTCAGTTTTTTCCCCTCTTAAGCTCCAATCCTGGTAGGAGTGTGTTAGATGGGTGAACGAAGCTCTGCCAAAGGACCCTCCTCATGTTGGAACTCATTCTATCGTCAATAACCACAAAGTTTCCATCGTCTTGCAGCTCCGCAGACAAATGGGGGGACTCAATAGGTACACTCCACACCTCATTTCCTTCTCCATCTAACAGAACAAGTCCTGATTCCTCACTGATCGTCAAAATTCCGGAGGAGTCTGTTAGTGGGTTGTTTGGATTTGCCACCCAGACAACGTTGATCTTGTCGGACGATTTGCGGAACCAGATGCCCAGGTAGCGATTAGGCCCGGGCAAGCCAGGGGTGAAGAATCCGAGCTCGAATGCTCCTTGCGCCGACACCAGAGACTCCCCATCTCTGTCTCTGATGGTTGTGCTGGAGGTGATGACATTGGTTGCAGAACTGCTGCAACATCTCCCGGATAAGAAGAAGAAGATGATGGAGAAGAAAGATGGCCACCTAAAGGAGACAAATAGGGGGCTTGAAATTGCTCCCATTTCATATGTTGTGACTAAGAATCATAATGTGTTAGCTCTCATAGAAAATGCTTTCATCGATCTAAGGATTACAATGGGAACTTTAAGGAAAAAAGTACTCTTCATCAATGAACTCTCGTAAAGACTTCTTGACTTACTCAGTCAGCTTAGAACTGAGTAGACTTCTGGAGTCACCGTCCAGATAATGGGCCCCGCATCCATTGCTACTTTGCGATGACCACAAAAAGGGAATCAAATACAAAGGGATAAGCCAAAGTGGTACATTATATTTAATAAATACGCTACGGAGAGAATAATTCATTATAGTATCACTCATGTGAGGAAACATTGTATTTAATAAATATTAATATTAAGTAAATATTAATGTATCCTAATATTGGCACATTATATTTAATCACACTAAAAAAAACATAAGTTAGCAGAGTCTCCCATGCGAAGGAGTTCCGCAAAATACTCAGACCCTGATGAAAAAAATAACAGTATCAAATTAAAGACGGAAAGATCACAAATAAATATGTGGGGAAAGGAAATCAGGGCCTTGCGAAGGCGGAGCTGCTGGGCGTGGACCGTCAAGCAGCTGCTTCCGGCAGGAGGATCCATCCCGGCGACAGTGAAGGCTGGCAGA
>JAURVB010011340.1:0-10195 GCA_033002965.1 Piper betle | reverse complement strand
TATACCTAGTATTAACGTGTATACTGCATCTTCAACAACTTGATTTGTATTAGCATCTAATTTTGTAGTTGATAAAATTTCTACCTTTTGTGCAGGTTGTAAATAGTGATCCCACCAACCTTTTAATATTCCAAAAAATCTAGCAGCAATAAATTCTGCAATTTATCTGTCAAAATTATTTGATGTTTTACACATTGTAGAATACATTAACATATCATGTAAAGTTGTTAATATTTGATATTCTGACTGGCCATCTATATTTCATTCATAAATAAATCTACTTGTATATGATAGTCCAGAATTTATAGAATTTTCTTCAAATAATACTGATGCTGGTGTAGGGCTTTGATAATAATGTCTTCCAATAGGAAGTGGTTGTACTAGCAAAGGTCTAGCCATTTCTATTTTATCAGTAAATTGATTTATAAGTTCTTCCAGATTATCTGTTTCACTAATTACTTTTATGGAATCATTAATTTTTAAACTACTCAATCTTTTTGTTAATTTTTCTAAAAATTATTCATTTATAGGGGATTTTGTTTTAAAATTTTTGTAGAGTCTAAAGGAGGTTTTAGTAGAGCAGATGTTATCTTTTTATCTTCATGTATCAATTTTTCTTTTCCCTTTTCTCTGGGTAACCATTTATCTTTTAATAGAGAAAGCTGTGTTGCTAAAGTTTGTAAATGCAAATGGGTATAATTATTTTGTTTAATAACTACAGCTATATCATCATTTATTGTTTTATCTATTGTAACATAAGAAGTTGCTTCTATATTACCATATCTTATATTTCCTACAGGTGGATGTTTACTTGTAATTACTTTCTCATCTATTGTATCCCATGTTCTAGTTTCTTTAGAAACATTTATTTTAGATAAATATATATTTTTGTACCATTCAACAAAAGATATTTCTTTTCCTATTAATTTTAAATAATTATAATAATCTTCTTTATTTTTACTTAATTGTTCTTTATTATGATTTTTAAAATACCATATTCTAAACTGATTATGTTTATCTAACATAAATTCTTTAGAACATTTAGTTTCATCTGGTTGAAATTGATATGTATTTATTTTTAGATTCATTTCTAAAAAGTGGGTTCATCAGAATAAATTCCATGAGGAATTTGTTGTTCTGATATATATAAATACCTTTAACACTGGATTCTTCAGTATCTAATTTTTCAGATCTTGTAGAAATACTAGGTCTTGTACTTGGTCTGCTAAATATTATTTCTATATCTCCATTAGTATTTTCTATAATTTTTTCAGTAGTTCTTTTAATTATCTTGGCTGGAATAGCATTTTCTAATTTCCAAGATAGAGGTAATTCAATTTCATCCCAAGTTATTGTTTTTGAAATTGTAGTATTGGCTTTAGAGAAATCTATCTGAAATAGAGTAGTTTTCCCTTTATGAGATTCTATCCTTGAATTAGGACTTATATTAGTCATAGCTTTTAAACATATTCTATAAATTACACATAAATTCGTAGAACTTGGAAGCATATCATAACCTTGTGTTTGTATATTTAAAGCTAATGCTTCATTTATATTTGGATCATGTAAACTTAAGGAATAATTAGGATAGCAATTGAAGTAAACTGGTCTAGTACTTAATGTGGATTCAATTACTCCAAGTAAAGAGTCATTGAATTTATTATGACAGTTTATCTTTTAAATATAATAATAAAGATGTATTTAAGTCATCTCTAGTCATGGGTTTAATTGCTACTTGTATTAAGCCTACATGTATATATTTATATTCATTTTTTAATTCATTTATTAATTTATTTTTTAGTAAATTTATTGTTTCAGTTTAATTTCCTATACTTACACTTTGTTCAAAATTTTTCATTATATAAGATTGCTTAAATTAGATTAAGCCTTTATTATAAACCAGAGGTTGGATTTATCTTAGGAATAGTCTATTTATTTAAGTTTTTTCTACGTTTTTATAAACTATTTGTTCAGTGTTTTTAGACTTTGACAAACTCTGTGATTTTACTAAACTTTGTAAAAAAGCCATAATAAACTTCAAAAATACTTAAATCGGAATTTCTTAGGAGAAACCAACCAATCCAAACTGCCTATACACCTACCTCGGCTCTTCAGGACTTAGAAAGATCGGGACTCTGTCACCTACTGAAGTAATTCTAATTTACTTGAGGCTCTGATACCAAGTTATTGTTCATAGGCCCATCAAGTCTTTTACTGTTCAAGTATTGTTCATAAACCCATTAAGTTTTTCTATAAAAGAGATGACTTCCACTAAGAGGGGGAGAGATGGGAAAAAATCACTTCCGAGCTTGAAGTCTCTTTTTCTTCGAGCATCTTCTTTTTTAGAAAAATTTTAAAATAATATTAGTCAGAGGCAGATAATGTTTATTTTTAAAATTTTAATTTATATCGTTCGATTACAAGGACAACTCAAATTTAATAAAAAATAAAAAATAAAAATAAAACACCCTCACCACCACTATTCTTTAGCACATAGTCAATAATAATATTTATTTATAATTTTAAATGTATTTTGAGTCAGATAAATAATATTATATATATTATTATTTTATATTATCGAGTTGAGTTACAAGTTTATTTCTGAGTCGAGTTTAAGTTATAATCGAATCAAATTGAATCGAATACTGCCTTACTTAAACTTAAATTGTAGGATTCAAATTTGAGTTGAATACAAGTTCGAATATTTAAATATCAAATTTTAAACCAAATCAGACTGAATCGAGTAGAACGCCAGAATATTAACGAGCAAATCAGCAGCCATAAGCCCAACCGGCCTGCGTTGATCTCCATTCGTAGTTGACAAATAGCCACGTCATGTATGTCCCTTGTCATACCCTTCTGTCTCCGTTTTTACGAATCAGAACCCTTCACCCTCCACCACTTCAAATGGCAATCTCCTCGACGAGTTCCTGCCGACTCTGCCCGCCTTCACTGTCGCCGGGATGGATCCTCCTGCCGGAAGCAGCTGCTTGACGGTACACGCCCAGCAGCTCCGCCTTCGCAAGGCCCTGATTTCCTTTCCCCACATATTTATTTGTGATCTTTCCGTGTTTAATTTGATACTGTTATTTTTTTCATCAGGGTCTGAGTATTTTGCGGAACTCCTTCGCATGGGAGACTCTGATAACATATGTTTTTTTAGTTGATTAAATATAATGTGCCAATATTAGGATACATTATATTTACTTAATATTAATATTTATTACATACAATGTTTCCTCACATGAGTGATCCCATAATGAATTATTCTCTCCGTAGCGTATTTATTAAATATAATGTACCACTTTGGCTTATCCCTTTGTATTTGATTCCCTTTTTGTGGTCATCGCAAAGTAGCAATGGATGCGGGGCCCATTATCGGGACGGTGACTCCAGAAGTCTACTAAATTCTAAGCTGACTGAGTAAGTCAAGAAGTCTTTACGAGAGTTCATTGATGAAGAGTACTTTTTTCCTCAAAGTTCCCATTGTAATCCTTAGATCGATGAAAGCATTTTCTATGAGAGCTAACACATTATGATTCTTAGTCACAACATATGAAATGGGAGCAATTTCAAGCCCCCTATTTGTCTCCTTTAGGTGGCCATCTTTCTTCTCCATCATCTTCTTCTTCTTATCCGGGAGATGTTGCAGCAGTTCTGCAACCAATGTCATCACCTCCAGCACACCCATCAGAGACAGAGATGGGGAGTCTCTGGTGTCGGCGCAAGGAGCATTCGAGCTCGGATTCTTCACCCCTGGCTTGCTCGGGCCTAATCGCTACCTGGGCATCTGGTTCCGCAAATCGTCCGACAAGATCAACGTTGTCTGGGTGGCAAATCCAAACAACCCACTAACAGACTCCTCCGGAATTTTGGACGATCAGTGAGGAATCAGGACTTGTTCTGTTAGATGGAGAAGGAAATGAGGTGTGGAGTGTACCTATTGAGTCCCCCCATTTGTCTGCGGAGCTGCAAGACGATGGAAACTTTGTGGTTATTGACGATAGAATGAGTTCCAACATGAGGAGGGTCCTTTGGCAGAGCTTCGTTCACCCATCTAACACACTCCTACCAGGATTGGAGCTTAAGAGGGAAAAAACTGAGGGCTTGGAAGAACATGTCGAATCCCGCGGGTAGCAATTTCTGGTTGGAGCTAGATCCCCAAGGCTCAGATCAGCTTTTCCTGAGGCAGGGCTCCAATATTTACTGGAGAAGCGGCCCTTGGGACCAGAAGGGCCGCACATTTAGCAACGCAACAGAGTTGAATCCCGACGAGTTCTTTTTCTACTTCACCCTCAACACAAGCAAAATAACGTACCGCTCATTTTACGAGCACACGAGGTTGGCGTTGAAGTACACCGGGCAGCTCCAGTTTTTCATCTGGTACGAGGTCGGCGGACGGTGGGTACTTGTATGGAGTGTCCCAGCGAAATACTGCGACATTCCTGCCGGCTGCGGCCCGAACGGGGTCTGCATGAATGGGCCCGATCCGCCGTGTCGGTGCTTGAGGGGGTTCCGGCCGGCTTCGACGGTGGACTGGGGGCAGGGGGATTATAGAGGTGGTTGTATTAGGGAGACGCGGCGCACATGCAACAACGATGTGTTCATGCCCATGTCAATCAGGGCACTGCCCATGAACGGGAGGAGTGTGTCGAATGTGACTCAGGCGGGTTGCGGATCAGTGTGCCTTGATTCATGCGAGTGTACAGCCTACTCTTTCGATGCTGCAAACTCAACGTGCAGAGTCTGGTCGGAGGATCTCCTGGGGTTGAACGATCATTATGATGATCCCCTTACTACCTATCAACCGAACTTGTACATGAAGGTCGCCCAAGCACAAGGTGATAGAATACTTTCTATCTTCTCTGTTTTAGTTGCCTGCGCATCCCAATGCCATGCCCAAGCCTTATCATCTATATATTTTTTACTATATCTATATATACAATATATATAATGAAACCGAATTTTGACAAATATTCTCAATTCTTAATTAAAGCTTAATAAATAATTTGTTATGATTCGTTATTTACATTTTGAATCTTCGGATTTGTAATTTTATTAATTAAGCATTTTAGAAATTAATAAAATAATATTTAAGTTTATCAATTATTTTAATTGATTAATTACAAATCGGGAATTTTCTCTACGTCGGATGCCTACATTGAGAGATATATTTATTAACTTTTTCAAGATTTAGAATTTAACACGAATATATTTTAATTATTTAAATTGTATCAGGTATTTTTTATTATTTGTAGAATTTTCAAAATAATTAAAATACAAATATTTATGAATAAGATGGAAAATAAGAGTTAATAAATTAACAAAATTATGCCTAATATTTTACAACCATTCATATTAACTCCCTATTTATCTCATTAAAAAAGGCAAAAATATTTTTTTACTATTTTTGTAATTTATTAATCAATTGATTAACAAATCCAATAAAGATGAAAAATTCGAGTTGGTACTTGGTAAATACACATAGTTATCGTCGTTTTGTTATTTTTGAAAGTTTTTAATTACTTGATTTATAAATTTAATAAAAGGCAAGGGATTTGTCAATACTTGCTGCAACAAACTCACCGTAATATTGGTTTAAATCTCCTTAATTAAGGGTATTTAAAAATTTAACTGTAATAATTAAATTAATATCCTTTAATTAATTAAGGGTATTCTTTTTTTGCCGCCGTTAGTGCCAACCGTCGACAGTCATCAGCGACGAGGTGCGGCCGGAAATTTATTCATATCTCATGCATATTGTGTTTTCATAAAGTAAAAAGATAATTTTTAATGATATATGGATATTGGTAGAAGAGCAAAATTGATTTTTAACGTGAATTAATTTAATGACTTTGGTTGATAACACGTGGTTTATCACTGATTAGGTAATCAAAGAAGATGCCCCAATTGTGGGAACACAAGTATCCCTTTCCCCCTAAGCACAGCATTTGATTGTGGCAACCCTCGTCTCTACAGCAATATCCACTGCAAGAACGGATCGGAGATAACATTCACCACCTTCAATGGCCGCACCTCCTACACAGTTACCAGCGTGCATGCCGCATCTCGAACGCTTGTAATAGAAGCCAAACAAGTGCTACCATGCTCGGCCAGCAGCAACACCAGCGAGAAAGTGCAAAGAAAGATCGACAAACCGGACCTTCACGTCAATTCCCCATACTACATCACCAACACCACCAACATTTTCATGCTCAACTGCCCAAGTAGTGTGTTGCGTCCAGCATTCTGGGCGTGCAACTCCTCCAGCCCGTGTCAGACATATGTCGAGGACATGCTTTGTTTTAGCTCAAAGATGTGTTGCAGCAGCCGTGAAGGAGGTCATGAATTTTGGCACTCATATAATAACGAGCTAGCAGAAATGCTGCCCTGCGATTCTATCACCACATTCACGAGTAAGGACTTCACTTCTTCTCGCTTCTTGTGGAAGTCTGGAGTGGAGATAGGATGGGGGAAGGCCGACGAGGAACCATTGTGTGGTGGGCAAGAGGATTGTCAATACTGGCCTAACTCCACTTGCTCTAACACAAAAACGGAGGACGACAAAAGGTGCATCTGCGATGTCAATTTCCGCTGGGACGTTACAAAGCAGAGTTGCGTTCAAGGTACACACTTCTAACCACTATTTAACCTTTTGATTGGATGTCACTGGCATTACTGAAATATACTATATATGATTGTAAATAAAACTTCTAATAACTTTCCTGCATGACCATTTTTATAATCCAATGTGGATTATGGATGATCAAATGCAGATGACTACAGCAAAGCCTCCTCGGAGAAGTCGATGGATCAAAATAGAAGACTTGGCCTTATAATAGCCGTAAATTTGGTTCTATCTCTTTGCGTAGTGGCAGCAATAGTTTTGTGCTTCATGAGGAGAATGGCCTTGAGAAAAAGGTAGTGCAGAATGTAGCGAAAGATAATACTACATGCTATTGTTAAAAAATTCTGAAAAATAATTCTAACATAATCATTGGCTCGATGAAATCAATTATAGATCCAGCAGGGAAAATGTTTTTATCCCATTACTAAGAGGAGATGAGGGGAAGACATTGATCTGCCTATGCTCCAGTTTGAGGCCATTGTAGCATCCACTGAGAACTTCTCTCTATCTAACAAGCTCGGGCAAGGTGGCTTTGGGCCAGTTTACAAGGCATGCTGGCTGTGTTCTATGAATGAGTACTTTATCTTTTCTGAGAAGGATACCATGTGTAAATTTAGTTGGTTTACCATTTAGTCCAAAAAAACTCAAAATTGTTATTAAACAAATTTTAACAGTTTTGTTTGGCAGTAGACAAACATGGGGGCAAACATCCATTCAACGAAACATTTTGGGGGCAAATTAATTTTCCTCCGGTTATATATATACCTTGGGCAAATTATAAACCATCTAAATTTACACCATGCATAGGTATTAATCATATTGGTTATTATTAATTTGTTACAGGGACAATTGCCTGGAGGGCAAGAAGTAGCGGTGAAAAGACTGTCTCAGAGGTCTGGTCAGGGCGTCGACGAGTTCAAGAATGAGTTAGTGTTAATTGCAAAGCTTCAACATCGTAATCTCGTTAGGCTGCTGGGGTATTGTGTTGAAGGGTATGAGCGGATATTGATATATGAATACATGCCCAACAGAAGTTTGGACTTCTTTTTATTTGGTCTGTATAACAGCTTCCATGCAATAGGCTTCAGTGGTATATTTTGCCTTATTTACACCATGCAAATCTAATTGTTTCTCATTTATTTATGCATGCAGACAGTGATCGGAGTAAGCATTTGGGGTGGAAGACTCGTTTTAACATTATTTTGGGAATCACGAGAGGGCTACTCTACCTCCACCAAGATTCAAGACTGAGGATAATTCATAGAGATTTGAAAACTAGTAATATTCTCCTTGATGATGAGATGAACCCTAAGATTTCAGATTTTGGCCTGGCCAGGATTTTTGGAGGACAGGAAGTGGAAGCCAATACAAACAGAGTTGTGGGAACTTTGTAAGTAACTACCCATATACATCTCTAACTCACAATCTTTGCAGCAACATCTTTTTTGTATGACATCCTTGCCTGGCTAGCTAGTGGATAGCCAAATCAAGTTTTGGTACATGTTATTCTATTTTTTCTACAAGATTTCTGATTAAATGAAACACAGGCCGCAGTGCTATTGAGTTATTGAGTCTACACTAGTGAAGCCTATTATATTTGTAGAAGTCAATCTATAATGTTTTATTTTGAGTAAAATCTTTAGTTGAAGTTTATATGTCTTAATCCTCTTGTTGTAGACTCATGTTGGTTACATGTATGGTTTAATGAGTTGCAAAATTAAAATCTAAGTATATTGGAATTTGTAAATGCATGCAGTGGTTACATGTCTCCAGAGTATGCTTCACATGGATCCTTCTCCATCAAATCAGATGTTTTCAGCTTTGGAGTTAGACTTCTTGAGGTTATTACAGGCCAAAGGAATGCCTGCTTTTACCATTTAGAGCAACAATACAGCCTTCTTGGACATGTAAGTATTCTATTCAATCTTTCATTTTTTCTGTTCAAGCGATCTCAAGAAAGAGGAATTCGGATAAAAAATTTTCCACATCATAATTAGATTCTATAAGGTAGCCTTTGTCCAATGAACCGAAGGCGGAGTAAATTTCTGAGATTTCGGTGGCTTAGTCCCAATCAGTTTCCAGAAGCCTACCTTTATTTTTTATGGTAATTTATGAACCTTTTTGGTACATAATTTCATAATTTTACATAATATTTTCAAATAATTATCATGCAATAATTAGCCATTTAGAATAAATTGATGGATACCTATTTATTATTTCTTTAAAAATAGTAGCTAAGTTGAAGGTTTTAAGTATCATCCCTAATAATATATTAAATTTTATTGTAGTAAATAATAGATGTGGGACCAACTAACTGTACTAACTAATTATAATAAAATAAAATATAAGATATACAAATTATAATATTGGATATATAACTTGAATGAAATATATAACCTATAAATAAAATTTTTTATTAGATATTAATAATATGTTTTGTCATTAATAAAACCAATTTTATGAAAATTTACTATTTGAAAACTTAAGTATTTAAAATAGTACGAAGGCCTAAGCCCGTACAGATCTAAAGTGAGTCTGCCAGGTATGACCAAGCATGACCAGGTAGGTCATATAAGGTATGGGGGTGGGGTACTGGACACAATTTGTCCATTAATCTGTCATGTCCACGTCTAATAAATAAATGGGCATTGTTTTGAGCCGCACGGACATGGACACGGCGATGGACATATTCTTTGGTCCAGGCGATGAATGGCATGGCTATGGACATCTACGGGTCTTGTTCCTCCTTGTCCATGTCTATTAATAATTGATAATGAAGAAAACATTTTAGAAGATCTGTTAAGATTTTGTTAAGACTTATCAAGATTGATAAGTTTTATGAAAAAAAAGATTTATTAGTCCAATGTAATGTTATTTATATTAATCTAACTTTTAGAAGGTTTATCAAGATTTTTAAATTATTAACATAACTAAGTTATCAAATACCGATGTTCAAGATTTTAAGTTTCTACCATTTTCTTTGACACTGATTTTCAAAAGTGTCCTCCATTCTTTATTCCTTTTCCACTACGACCACCTTTCTATGGAATAATTGATTGTAATTTAATTTTTAATTTTTTCGTGATATTTAATTAATCATTAGATAATAATTTTTCTTAATTTACTTCCATATATTCTCTACGAGTTTTTTATTCCTCAATATACAAATTAAAATAACAATGAAAATATTTGTGTTATTCTATTAAACTACTACTTAAGATAGATTTCTTGGACGAAATTAATTTATATTTAATAATATTACTTATTTATGATAATGTCCATTAATTCATCTATTTGACGTTTGTTGATAATGTACGGACTTGAACATTAACAATAAATGTCTAAGAATACATGGCCAGACATAGACGCTCTACAAATTAATGGACACGGTGCTGAGCTCATCTTAGCTATGTCCAGGTCTGTCCATTACCGACCCTAAATTAAGGTATTTAAAATTATGGGCGGCACCAAAATGTCTTTCCACCCCGAGTAGATTTCGGTCCTTGCACAATTGGTAAGAGTCACTACCATGTAACCTAGTAATGTTCACAGGCCGGTTCAATCTTG
>JAURVB010011339.1:0-39294 GCA_033002965.1 Piper betle | reverse complement strand
CAAATGGCCAAGAATGATGTTATTCAATTGGCTTATACTTTGGATGTTTGCTCTAAAACCCAAATTCATGTTACTCCAAAAGTTGAGGTACCAGAATCCCCTATCAAAATGAGCCAGAAAGACATCAATGAGGTTTTAACTACAATTATTTCAACTCCATGATCTCTTCTTCTTAGTGGATATGGACAACCAGAATTAACCTCCCAAGACTTGATCTGCTCTCTTTGCGGAAAGAATGGTCATGTTGTTGATTATTGTAGTCTGTCTCAAAAATCTCATATAATTTCAACAAACATGTTACTATTGCAGTGAATCAGAACATTCTATAAAAAATTGCCCTTGTAGAGATTATTCTCCAACTACCTTCTCTACCCCAAGAACAGAAGCTTTATCGGCTACTTCAGAAACTTCTCTGCTCAACCAACAAGCTCATCTATGCATACTACTATTTCAAAGGTGTCAACATCAGAAGGAAGTCAGCACTTACGTCATTTTGCTTGAATTTAGGAAAAAGAAAATGTGAATATATATGACGTCATCTTATCCATTTGACACGTCAATTGCCAGGTCAGATGTAATTTGATACAGTAAGCATACAATCTGGACAAGTCAGCTTTACTTACCAGCTCAGCATTATCCAGATGACGTAATCAGGTTTTCTGGTCTTTCTTTACGGGTTACTCCGGTTCTTTCTACTCAGCTATATATATGACCCTCTCGCTTCAGACTCTTCATGGGTGGATCAGTGGAGCTTTTATTATTCTTTTGTCTCTCCCGCTTGAATTCCCTTCAAGCCTTCTTCTCTTTTCATCCTTCTTGTTTCTAAACATATGTAGATATAGTGTGAATATGGTGTGATTAATTCTGAGCCAGTGAGTGTGAACTAGACTTGTAAGATCTGGTTGAAATCTATTGAGTTGAAATCATATTGTAAAGAACAACTTGAATCAATAGTAGGTTTCTTTTGAAATTCGTTCTCATTCATTTATGAACTATATTTGTTCGTAAGAACTATATGCCTTTCATATCATCTTCAATAGCATAGCGCTTTACTTTTACTTACATTTTTGTTTAGCTTATCTGTTAACTCTATTTAGTTGTTTTGTGTCTCTATTGAAGTTTGTTTCTTTGTTAGTATATTTATTTCTATTTGTTTAGTGTGATTAAGATCGGGGAAGTTTGTTTCTTTGTTAGCATATCTATTTCTATTTGTTTAGTGTGATTAAGATGGGGCAAAATCTTGGTTTAAGATTAACTTGGTATCAGAGCCTAAGTAAATTAAAATTACTTAAGTAGGTGACGGAGTCTAGATCCTTATAAGTCTTGAACATCTGAGGTAGGTGCATAGGCAGTTTGGATTGGTTGGCATCTCCTATGAAATTCCTATTTAAGAAACTCTTAGTTTAATATGGATTTTTTAACAAGCTTAGTCAAAAAATTGCAGATTTTGTCAAATTCTAAAAATACTAAACAAATAATCTATAAAAACATAGAGAAAAACTTAAATAAGTGGACCATTCGTAAGATTAATCCAACTAATGTTTATAATAAATGCTTCGAATTTAAGCAATCTTATATAATAAAATTTTTTGAACAAAGTGTTAGTATAGGTAATTGTACTGAAACTATAAATTTATTAAAAAATAAATTAATAAATGAATTAAAAATTGAATATAAATATATACATCTACGATTAATTCAAGTAGCAGTTAAACCACTTACTAGAGATGACTTAAATACATCTTTATTATTATATTTAAGAGATAAACGTTATGATAAATTCAATGATTCCTTACTCAGAGTTATTGAATCTACTCTAAGTACTTGACCAGTTTATTTCAATTGCTATCCAAATTATTCCTTAAGTTTGCATGATCCAAACATAAATGAAGCATTAGCCTTAAATATACAAACTCAAGGATATAATATACTTTCAGGTTCTATGAATTTATGTGTAATATATTGAATATATTTAAAAGCTATAACAAATATAAGTCCTATTTCAAGAATAGAATCTCATAAAGGTAAAACTACCCAGTTCCAGATAGATGTCTCTAAAGCCAATATTACAATTCCAAAAACAATAACCTAGGATGAAATTGAATTACCTCAATCTTGGAAGTTAGAAAATGCAATTTATGCCAAGATAATTAGAAGAACTACTGAAAAAATTATAAAAAATAATAATGGGGACATAGAAATAATATTTAGTAGACCAAGTATTTCTACAAGACCTAGTATTTTTACAAGATTTGAAAAATCAGATATTGAAGAAACTAGCATTAAAGGGTTGTGTGTGTATGTGTGTATATATATATATATATATATATATTTATATGAACAACAAATTCCTCATGGAATTTATTTTGATGAACCAACTTTTTCAGAAATGAATTTAAAAATAAATACATATCAATTTCAACTAGATAAAAATAAATGTTCTAAAGAATTTATGCTATCTAAAAATGATAATTTTAGAATATGGTATTTTAATACTCATAATAAAGAACAATTAAGTAAAAATAACAAAAAATATAATTCCAAAATTAATAGGAACTGAAATTCCATTAGTAGAATGGTATACAAGTAGTAAAAATCTTAAAATAAATATTTCTAAAGAAACTAGAACATGGAATATAATATATGACAAAGTAATTACAAGTAAACATCCTCCAGTCGGGAATATAAAATATAGTAATATAAAAGCAACTTCTTATGTTACAATCGATAAGAAAACAACAAATGAAGATATAGCACTAGTCATTAAACAAAATAATTATACCCATCTTCATTTAATAACTTTCGCAACTCAACTTTCTCATTTAGAGGAGAAATGGTTACCCAGAGAAAATGGAAAAGAAAAGATTGATAGAAAATAAAATAAATAAAAATATAACTTCTGTATTAATAAAACCTCCTTTAGAATCAACAAAAATTTTAAAACTAAAACCCCTATTAATGAAGAATTTTTAGAAAAATTAACTAAAAGATTAAGTGGCTTAAAAATTAATGAATCCATAAAAGTAATTAGTTACACAGATAATATAAATGAATTAATAAATCAGTTCTCTTCTGAAAGAATTGAAATGGCTAAACCTTTGCAAGGTTAGCCACTTCTTACGGGAAGACATTATTATCAAAGGCCGACACCCGCTTCAATTCTATTTGAAGAAACACGTATTAATTGTGGATTATCTTATTCAAGCATAGCTATATATGAATGAAACATAGACGGTCAATCTAAATATGAAATAATAATTACTTTATATAATACGTTAATGTATTCGACAATTTGTAAAACATCAAATAATTCTGATAAACAAATTGCTAGGTTTATTGGTGTAGGATTTTTTGGAATATTAAAAGGTTGGTGGGATCATTATTTACAACCTGTACAAAAATTAGAAATATTATCTGTTACAAAAATAGATGCTAATACAAATCAAGTTATTGAAGATGTAGTTTATACATTAATATTAGCTATATTACATAATTTTTTAGGAGATCCAAATATATTAAAAGAAAGAACTCAAGAACTAATAATGAGTTTAAAATGTCCATCATTAACACATTATAGATGGTACCATGATACCTTTTTAGCTTTATTATTCCAAAGAGATGATTCTAATTCTGAATTTTGGAAAGAAAGATTTATAGCTGGACTACCTCATTTATTCGCAGAAAGAGTTCGAAGTAAATTAAGAAGTCAAAATAATGGTACTATACCATATATGACTTTTATTTTTGGAAAATTACATAATGAGGTAATAATAGAAGGATTAAATTTATGTAATGATTTAAACCTTAAAAAACAACTAAAAAATCAAAAGTTATTAGGAAGAAAAGAATTAGGAGAATTTTGTAAACAATTTGGAACACAAGTCTCTCCAATTATTCCTCCTAAATCAACGAATGTAAAAAAGAATAAAAAACCTTTTTTCAAAAGAAGGAAAAACCCTATGGTTAAAAAGAGACAATAGATAAAGGTAAAAAGGTAATTAATAAAAGAAAACCTAAGCAATTTAAACCTCAAACTAGTAAAACAAGACCAATTGTATGTTGGGATTGTGGTCAATCAGGACATTCAAGAAACCAATGTAAATTAAGAAAGAAAATTAAAGAATTTAATATACCTGATGAAGAAAAAGATAGTTTGTATTCTTTATTAGAAGAATTAAGTGGTACTTCAGAATATAAAGCTCTAGAAATAGATGAATCAGAATATTCTACTAGAGATTTTGATATAGCATCTTCTGATTGTGACTGTAATGATATTTATGATACTTGTAATGCATTAAATAATTTAAGCATTAATATGATAAATGCTCACGAATCCTTATTATAGATTTAATTAATAATATACAACATAAAGAACAAAAACGACAATTAATAGAAAAGGTTATAGCTTCAACTAGAGAAAATAAGTTAAAACGAAAAATAGAAGCTATAGTTTATCCTTCTTATTCTATGACAAAAGTAATTGATAGAATGAAAAGGAAAAACCTGTTATATTACAAGATTTACGACAAGAAATAAATACATTAAAATTAGAAGTTGTACAGTTAAGAACAAGAATAGAAATATTAGAATTAGTTGAAGTAAATAAAAATAATGAATCTGATAATGAAAGTTCAGATTTAAAACTCTTTGAGGATTCAGAATTTCAAATAGGAGACACTTCTAAAACCCAAGAACCTCACAACTCTTTAAATGTAATAGAACAAATTATTTCTAGAAAATATATTTAAAAATAATTCTTGATAAAAATTTTACATTAGAAACATTAGCATTAGTTGATACAAGAGCTTATAGAAATATAATCCGTGAAGGATTAATCCATACTAGATTTTATAAGAAAACTAGACAAGCTTTATCTACTGCCAATGATCAAAGATTAAAAATAATTACCACATGCAGTTGTTTGTATAAATAACACTTGTTTATATTTAACCTTTATCTTAGTAAAAAATGCAGAAACAAAAGTGATTTTAGGGAATTCTTTTACTGCAATAATAAGACCTTTTACTATAGATGATTCAAGAATTCATATTAGACTTAAAGGTAAAGAAATTACTTTTAATCTAGAATTTTCGGCTCATAAAACATTAATATCTAATCTAAAAGAAAATTCATTTCTTAAAAATAAACATATAAACTATTTAAAAGAAGAAGTAAATAATCTACAGTTAAATGAAAGATTAATTTCTAAAGAAATTTTAGAAAAAATAAATTAATTAAAAAAATTATTTGAAGATGATTTATGCAATGATTTACCTAATGCATTCTGGGAATGTAAGAAACATGAAGTAACTTTTCCCTATGAAGATAACTTTTATGAATCTCAAATTCCTACAAAAGCAAGACCAATTCAAATGAATAAAGAATCGGTTACCTATTGTCAAAAAGAAATGACAACCTTATTAAATAATAAATTAATTAAATCTAGTAAATCATCTTATTCATGTTCTGCTTTCTTTGTATATAATGCAGCTGAAAGAGAATGTGGTGCTCCGAGATTAGTTATTAATTATAAACCATTAAATAAGGTTTTAAAATTGATAAGATATCTGATCCCCAATAAAAAGTTTTATTAAAAATATTATATAATGCCTAAGTATTTAGTAAGTTTGATCTAAAATCTGGATTTTAGCAAATTCAGATTAATGAAAAGGATAAATATAAAATAACATTTAGTGTTCCATATAGACAATATTAATGGAATGTAATGCCCTTTGGATTAAAAAATACTCCTTCAGAATTTCAAAAAATAATGAATGATATATTCAATCTTTACATAAAATACATTGTGGTCTATATAGATGATGCTTTAGTATATTCCAATAATCTAAATCAACACTTTAAATATTTACACCAATTTTATAAAATTGCTAAACTAATGGAATAGTTCTTTCTAAACAAAAAATGGTTTTAATACAATCTAAAATAAGATATTTAGGACATGATATAGAAAAAAGATATATAAATCCTATTCAAAGAGTTGTAGAATTTTCATCTTAATTTTTAGATGAATGATTGGATAAACATCAATTACAACATTTTTTAGGAAGTTTAAACTATGTATCAGATTTTTATAAAGAACTTGCCAAATATTGTAGACTTTTATGGCAAAGATTAAAAAAATCCTCCTCCATGGACAATTGAACATACAAAAGTTGCTCAAAATATATAAAATAAGGTTAAATATCTTCCTTATTTATCTTTAGCCCATCCTACTTCCTTAAAAATAGTAGAAATGGATGCATCGGATCTATGATATGGTGGTATCCTTAAACACGTAATAAATAATAAAAATGTTATTATAAGATATAATTCTGGATTATAGAATCTTACACAAGCAAAATATTCTAACTTAAAAAAGAAATATTAAGTATTGTAAATTGTATATTAAAATTTCAAAATGATCTTCTTAATAAAAAATTTATTTTAAAAATTAATTGTAAAGTTGCTTAAGTTATTCTTGAAAAAGATATTAAAAATTTAACTTCTAAATATATCTTTGCTCGATGGCAGGCTTTACTAGCCATTTTTTATTTTAATATTGAATTTATCAAGGGTAATATTAACTCTCTTCCCAATTTTTTTATTCATAAATTTTTGAAGGGTATAATGGCGGGTGTGTATATATATATATATATACATAAGGGCGAAGTTTCTGTGCTTCCTTCCCCCTCCCCCCACCCTCCTCCTCTCCTCTCTTGTTTCTCGAGACCACCGGCCAGCGACCTTCGCCGGCCTCCCGCCGCCCCAAGACGAACTCCACCGCGGCCCCCCACCCGCTGCAGCAGTCCCCTCCCCCTCCCCCGCAGGCCGGGATGAGCTCCGCCATGGCCCCCGCCCCCACCCTCGCCCCATCTGGCCTCTGCCCTGTTTCCCCCACCCCCGGCCGCCGTGCCAAAATTACCCCGTGCCGTCTCCCCAAGCCACCCTATTTCCCCCACCCGAGTGAGGGGAGCGGCAGCTGTGGCCTGGGGGGGAGAACGCCGTTGCCCCCTCTGTTCGCCCCCCTCCTCCCACCCACTGTAGACCGTTTTGCCCCTCCCCTGCTTCGTCTCTCACCGGCCCTGCCCCCGCCCCCACTCGCAACCGCCGCCCCCACCTTCGAGATCCCCCCACCCACCCCAGCGGGCAGCCGGCGGCGAGGTCGCTGGCGATGGGGTGGGGTGGCAAAACAAAGGGGGGAAGAACAGGGGAGGGTAGTTTCGTAATAAAAAGTTAACTCGATCCCGACTTAAGTCAATATCACAAAATAAATTTTAAAAAAATAAAATAATTTCGTAATAATAACTTGACTCGATCAAAACTCGAGTCAATATTATTACAAAAATTATTTTATTTTTATTACAAAAATAATATTAATATCGGTTAGGATCGTAATCAAATTATTGACTCGAGTTAAGATCAGGTAAAGATTTTATTATGAAATTATTTTATTTTTTAAAATTTAATTCGTAATATTAACTAAAGTCAGGATGGGGTCAAATTTTTATTATGAAATTATTTTATTTTTTAAAAATTTATTTCATAATATTGACTTAAGTTAGGATCGAGTCAAGTTTTTATTATGAAATTATTTTATTTTTTAAATTTATTTTTAATATTTACTCAAGTCGGGATTGACTCGATCCTGACTCGAGTCAAAGTGGGATTTGCGTCGCCCCGCCCCACGTCCCTTGGTCTGCCCTGCACCCCTCCCCCAGCGCCCCTCCCCCCGCGCCCCCCACCCCCTCCCCCGCCTCTCTGTTTTCGGTTCCTCTGTTTCTCCATCAGTGCGGCGCAGCCCGACCGGCGGGAGGCGTCGACTTGGGAGTCACGTGAGTAGGCAATTACAGCACGACCGGCGGTGGTGTAGGTGACGGTGGCGGCGAACTCACCGGCGGTCGCGGTGGCAGGGAAAAAGCAGAGGAGAGGGGCGATCGTCTGGGGGTGAAAATAAGGGGGAGGCAATTTCGTAATAAAAACTTGACTCATCCCCGACTCGAGTCAATATTACAAAATAAATTATATATATATATATAATAATTTTGTAATAAAAACTTAACTCACTCCCAACAAGAGTCAAATTTTTATTAGGAAATTATTTTTATATTTTTTAAAATTTATTTCGTAATATTAACTCTAGTTAGAAGCAAGTTAATTTTTTATTACGAAATTATTTTATATATTTTTTAAATTTTATTTTATAATATTGACTCGAATCGTGATGAGTCAAGTTTTTATTATGAAATAAAATTTTAAAAAATAAACTAATTCGGTCAATTTAAAAAAATAAATTTATATCATAATATTGACTCGAGTCGGTAGCAAGTCAAGTTTATATTACGAAATTATGTTATATATTTTTTAAATTTTATTTCTTAATATTGATTCAAATTGGGAACGAGTTAAGTTTTTATGATAAAATTATTTTATATATATATATTTTAAAATTTATTTAATAATATTGATTACAGTTTTGAACGAGTCAAGTTTTTATTATGAAATTACCCATGACCATTTCCTTTTAGACTCAAGTCAATATTCTGAAATACATCTTCAAAAATAGGAAAAAAATATTAAAATACCATACAATAAAGTAATCCATTATAACTTGATTATTTTATTTTATGGTATTTTACTATATTTGTTTCATATTTTTTGGGATATATTTCGTACTATTAACTCGAGTGAGGAGCGGTCAAGTTTTTATTTCCATCTCGACTCGAAATATTTAAATTTTAGTTAGGTGCGAGTCAAGTTTTTATTATAAAAATTATTTTATATATTTTTTGAAAATTTACTTAATATTATTAACTTGAGAAAACAAGGTTGGTGGAGAAAAATGGAATAATGGCAATATTGTAATAAAAACATGACTCGCTCCTGACTTGAATCAATATTATAAAATACATCCCAAAAAATACATTAAAATACTATAAAATAAATTATTCGAGTCCTAATGGTTTATTTTATTTTATAGTATTTTACTTTATTTTTTTCAAATTTTTTAATATGTATTATATAATATTGACTTGAGTCGAGAGCAAATCAAGTTTTTATTACGAAATAACTTTATTTTTTAATTTATTTTATAATATTGACTTGAGTTGAGAGCGAGTCAAGTTTTTATTATGAAATTATTTTATTTTATTTTCAAAATTTATTTCTTAATATTGACATGATTCGGGAGCGAGTTAAATTTTTATTACAAAATTATTTTATTTTATTTTTTAAAATTTATTTTCTAATATTAACTCAAGTGGAGAGGAGTCGGGGGAAAATGACTTGATTGCAATTTCGTAATAAAAACTTTACACGCTCCCGATTTAAGTCAATAATACGAAATAAATCCCAAAAATATAAAAAATATAGTAAAATAACATAACATAAAATAATCTAGTTCTAATGGATTATTTTATTCTATGGTCTTTTACTCTATTTTTTCATACTTTTTGAGATTTATTTCATAATATTGATACAAGTCGGGCTCGAGTCAAGTTTTTATTTTAAAACTACCCCTCTCGAAAAATATGAAAAAAATAGGGTAAAATACCATAAAATAAAATAATTCATTATAATTCGATTATTTTATTTTAATTTTGATTTTTTTAATATTTTTTGGGTTTTATTTCATAATATTGACTCGAGTAGGGAGCTAAGTCAAAGTTTTTATTACCAAACTACCCCTGCCTGTTTTCTTCTCCGCGCCACCGCTCTGTTCTCCCCTATTTTGCCGCACCATCCCACCACCGTCGACCTCGCCGCCGGCCGCCCGTCTCCAGCCAGCTACTCCGCCGTCAAGTCCGTCACCGACTCGCCGCTGCCTCCCTTTCTTCCCCCTCTCCTTACCCTTTTCCTTCCCGGCCACCCATTGCCGCCCACCTCGTACGCATCGCTGCCGACCACCAACCCCACCAAAGACCTCCGGCAACAATCCCTAGCCTCTTCCCCTCCATTCCCGACTCTTCCCCGGGTGACCCAAGGCACCGCCGCAACACGGGGGGTGCCAATTTGGCACGGCAAACTGTGCTGGGCGGTGGCATGGCAGAAATGAGGGGTGCGGCAGAGGGACCGAGCGGGGGGGTGGGGGTGGGGGGTGGGCAAAGGGGGCGGCGCGGGGGTGGGGGAGGAGAGGTGGCTTGCGGCGGGAGGGGGACGAGTGGTGAGTGAGGGACGAGGTGGTCGGCGAGGGTTAAACAGAGGGGGGGGAATTGGGTGTGGGGGAGAGGGGGGAGGTGTGGGTGGATTTAATTTCCAGCCGTTGGATTGTCATCCAACGGCTAGGACACAATTGAGGGACAGCCAAGGTGGCGGTGCTGCCCCCTTTATATCCCCACACCCCCCCCACCCTCCTCTTCTTTCCTCTGGCGGCCCACCGCCCCTCGGCCTCCGGCCCTCCGCCTCCTGTCCTCCCGCCCGACCGCCGATCGCCGCCCATTGCTGCCCGCCGCAGCGGCCAAGCCTGCCCTCAACTGCGGCCTCCCACCACCACCACCCTCCCCCGGTCTTCCCGGCCCCGCCCACCGCCCCTGCCTCCGCAGACCCCCACTGCCCACCCTTTCCGCCCCCGCCTGCCGGCGCCCCCCCCACTCTCGGCCACCCCCTTCTAACCGACTCGCGCCCCCGGCAGCCGCAGCGGCCCCTCCCCCTCCTTACCACAGCGCCCCCCCCCCCCCCCCACCACCACCACCACCATTTTGCTACGCCGGCGATGGCATTGGCCGGCAGGGCCGGTGGCTGGTAGCGCACGGCCGGTGGCGAGGTCGCCGGCAGGCGGGTGGAGCGGCAAGGAAATAAGAGGAGAATAAAAGGTCAGGGGTAGTTTTGTAATAAAAATTTAACTCGGTCCCGACTCGATTCAATAATTAGAAATATATCACGAAAAATATAATAAAATATGATAAAATAAAATAATCGAGTTATAGTAGATTATTTTATTTTATGGTATTTTATTCTATTTTTTATATTTTTTGAGATGCATTTCGTAATATTGATTCGAGTAAGGAAGGAAATGGGCACAGGTAGTTTTGTAATAAAAACTTGACTCGGTCCTCACCTGAGTTAGTATTACGAAATATATCTCAAAAAATATTTAAAAATATAGTAAAATACTATAAAATAAAATAATTGAGTACTAATGGATTATTTTATTTTATGGTATTTTACTTTATTTTTTTCGTAATATTGACGGTTAATATTATGAAATACTTTTCAAAAAATATGAAACAAAAAACTGACTCGGTCTTGACTCAAGTCAAGTAAATAAAAAATAGACTCGGTATCAACTATAGTCAAATCAATAAAAAATTAACTCGGTCTCCTCTCGACTCTGATTCGAAAAGACTCAAGGTGCCAAAATAAAATTATTTTATTTTTTTAAAAATTTATATTGCAATAAAAACTTGACTCGATCCCTACTCGAGTCAAGTTTTTATTATGAAATAAATTTTTAAAAAATAAAATAATTTCGTAATAAAAGCTTTACTCAGTCCCGACTTGAGTTAATATTATGAAATAATTTTAAAAAAATAAAATAATTTTGTAATATTGACTCGAGTCAGTCAAGTTTTTTTTTGAAATAAATTTTTAAAAAAATAAAATAATTTCATAATAAAAACTTGACTTGATCCCTTGCAACTCAAATCAATGCTACAAAATATTTTTTCAAAAAATAAAATATTTTAATAATAAAAACTTGACTTGATCCCGTGCAACTCAAATCAATGCTACAAAATATTTTTTCAAAAAATAAAATATTTTTATAATCAAAACTTGACTTGATCGCGCGCAAGATCGAGTCAAGTTTTTATAATGAAATATTTTACAAAAAAATAATTTCGTAATAAAAAATTGACTCGATCCTGACTCAAGTTAAATATTTATTATGAAATAAATTTTTTAAAAAGTAAAATAATTTCATAATAAAAAATTGACTCGATCCTCACCTCAAATAAGTTCTTATTATGAAATAATTTTGTAATAAAAAATTAACTCGATCCCTATACGTGAAGAGTTTTATTATGAAATAAATTTAGAAAATAAAATGATTTTGTGATAATAACTTGAGTAGGGATTGAGTCAATTTTTTATTATAAAATTATTTTATTTGTTTAAAAAAATATTTCATAATAAAAACTTGCCTCGGGTCGAGATCGAGTCAAATTTTTATTACAAAATTTTTTTATTTTTTAAAAATTTATTTCATAATAAAAATTTAACTCTGAGTCAAGTTTTAATTAAGAAATTATTTTATTTTTTAAAAAAATTATTTAATAATGAAAACTTGACTCTATCGAGATGGAGTTAAATTTTTATTATAAAATTATTTTATTTTAAAAATTTATTTTATAATAGAAACTTGACCCTAATCGATAATGTCAAGTTTTTATTATAAAATTATATTATTTTTTAAAAATTTATTTGATAATAAAAACGTGAATACGAGTTGGGATCGAATAAAATTTTTATTATAAAACTACCATCCCATGTTTCTTCTCCCTTTGTTTTCCTGCGCCCCCACCGCCAACGACCCAACAAGAAAAGGCGCGACATCGGCCGGGCACCAACAGCCTGAGTGTGGGTGGGCGTGAGCAAGCGAAGCAACAGGAAAGGGAGGGGGGGTGGGCCAGGGGCACGGCAGGGGGCGCGGCAAGGGCAGGAACCGAGGGTTGGTGGTGGTGGGGGGGGGAAGGTGCGGCAAGGGGGAGGCAGTGGGCAGGGCAGCGGGCAAAGCAACGTGGTCCAATGGAGGGGTGGCCGCAGCCGAGGGGGCTGCAGCTTGGGGAGGTTGTCATCTTTGCCGGGGATATTGGTGGGCGGGCCATGGCAGGGGTCAGCCAAAGGGCCGCGGCGGGGTCGGCTGGATGGGCCACGGCCGGGGTTGTGGCTGGAGGACGTCACCTGGATGCTCCACGCCAGCTTTGTGAAGGGGGTGTTAGACAGCATTCTACGGGCCGTTGGATCACGATCCAACGGCCCGTAATGGATACGCAGCCTACGCGCTGCCAAACATGCAGCGCATAGGGGCATATCCATATATATATATATATATATATTATAATAATAATAAAAATAACATACAACTTGCTAAAAGAGATATTTCACATAATTACAAGTAAAATAGCTATATTATATACACTATAAAACAGTAGGGATGGAGAGACTAGCATTTATGATACAAATCACTAAATATATACAAGTTCACATATTTACAAGGTTCTGCCACACTTTACCAGAATGGGCACCACCTGCAACACAAGAAAAATTGGACGTTAAAATAATTCCTAGCACATCACAATTAAGAAAAACAAAATTTCAATCTACTTGACTGTTTCCTCGAGTAACTTTAGTAGCCTCGATTTAATTAAGGGGGAAAGGCAAATATCCATTTGGAACATTAATACAGACACTCCATGATTCTTGCTGGAAGTGCTTCTATGAATCGTCAACATAATCAAGCTTATAACATTCAGACAAGATTCGGCCAGTTCAAGGTGATAAAGTGATCATGTATATAAACCAAATTAGGAATAAACAAATTTGTAAGTAAAAACTTAGAAGTTAGATATAGCACTAGTTGGCAAATACGAGTACAACTACTCGAAATTATACATACATACCCGACATAATTTTGACACAAATTCTCATGAGACGTTGCTTGAATGATCAACTTCTGCACCTGAAGTTTAACCGACAAACCATGTTCAACTTCCCGGGCATCGGCGGACATCAAATTGCTGTGGTCAAGCGAGTGATGAATGTAGCTGTTAGGACCGGACATATTGGATCCAGAAGAGAAGTCTCTGCCCGTGAGTTTATTGCTCATACGGGCCATAACAACAAGCGCACGATCATGGAGGACCTCGTTCGCATCACCAAGTTGATTCACAGCCTATGAAAAGGCCGTCATAGTTAAGAGAAATTTGTCTCTTATATCTGGGAGATGAATTTCATCGTTAGACAAAAATTACCTGAAGAATTTCCCTTTCTCGAGTACCACGTTGTGGATGAGGCAGCTCTATCCCAGGAGCAGGGTCATCACCACTTACCACAGGAGCATGCATATTTCCCGTATTTGTCATTTGCGGCACTTCAGTGAAATTGAACAGTCTCCAATTAATCAGAGGATCGTGTACAAAGGCCTGAAAGCACAGATGACATTCAAAAGAACATCTTAAATTTGAAAGAACAAAATATATATTCACAATAAAATAATCAACCAAAATAGCTAAACACTAATATAAATAAATAAATAAATAAATATATATATATATATATATATATAAACACAAACAGCACACTGCCTAAGCATATCCCATCAACGAAATAAGGATAGATGGCAAATGACCAAGGACCAAACATGCATTCCAAAAAGCACTATTCAAACATGCATCCCTCAAACACACTCCTAGAATTCATGTTCTTTAAATCTCTTTTGAGGATGTTGTTCTCCTTTGCATAGCCTTTCCCTTTTGGAAGCCTTGAATAACGATTTCATCTCAAAAAAACTTATCAAAAATTTGTCATTAAGGCTTAGATATGACATTAAAAAAATACCTCCATCATAGCCATCACACTATCCTTATTTGTTCGAAGGACCTGCATCACATTTTCGCAAGTAGACCTGAAATTTCCCTCGATACCACTAACTTCCATAGCTTTCACAAGCATCCTTGTTAAGCGAAATGGTACCTAATCCATGGAACAACAAAATTAGTTGCATCTTAAAGTCACAAAGAGGACTTCCCTCCCTAAACATGTAGCAGACATATAAGTTATAATACATAATAACACCATCATTTGCCTGATATACATAATACACCATCAGTATTGCTGTCCTGTTAGTTCCATAATGTGTAGAGCCCCAATCAGGGGAATGCTTTATTGCTCAAGACTATGGATAATGTCCTCAAAACACGCTGGTTGTAATAATTGGTGGATAAGTGTTGCCTCCACAAATGCTATACATTCAGAATAGTTTATCCCAATAAAATACTCACCTTCTCCGGAAACTTTTCTCTGTTCATTGATGCTTCAAAACAGTCCCCGAAATCAATGTGCAAGATCTTTCCACTGCAAAGAATTAGTTTACACATAGGCATGCTTATACTGAATCTAAAATTAAGAAATGTAGAGAAAAGCAGGAAAATACTTTCTCTATTCATAGAATTCGACACAGCTCACCCACAAGAGGAGAAAAAAGAAGTCACACTATGTAGTACCTATATCGATGCAGCATAAGATTACTGGGATGCCTGTCACCTAAACCTAACAGATAGCCAACCTGTAAATGATGAATATAATTCATCAGAGATACTCTAACGGACAGAATGAAGGATCATTGGCAATACATTCATAGCAGAAATAATGAATATATACCATGCTCATCACAGCCAAGCTTCTAGTATAATTAGTCCGACGATCCAGCCACACTTCAGAAGTTCGACTCTTTAGCCATAGAACCTGCCACAAGGCAACCAAATTGGTTTTATTCTAATTTCTCTAGAATAATCTGATCCACTAACAATATAAAAAAGTAATATGACGGACCCTGGCCAAGTCATTTCCTTCTGTGTTCTGTAAAGCATGCTCAAATGCTTCCACTTTAGCAATGAGAGGCAAGTGATCGTAATCAGGAGCAAAAGCTAGCATAAGTCTATGTTCTTGATTTAAATTGATCTGAGAGAATGCAGTGATCAAGACAATTGGTTTAAAAAGTTATCATGCCACTGATAGAAGAAGGCAAGAACACCACTTAACACACCTTTCTTGCTTCTCTGAATTCTCGAATCAGATGGTGGAGAGTGTCACAGTTTGGAACCCATCCAATTAACCCACTATTTGGAGACAAGGGTATGACAGAATACCGTTGTATAGAAAGATCCTTTTCAGAAGTCTTTCTAGAGTTCTCCAGCAAAGTATTCACCAAGCCAAAAAGTACAATAGAACATATAACTAAGAAAATTACAACAAAAGATAATGTACTTCAATAATTTAGACGAGCAACAATTCAAAACTCTTTAAAATCTTAAGAATCTTTAAGTTAAAACAAGATAAAAATTTTCATGAATATCATTGAACTATCACAAACAATCTGACGACCCACCAGTAGCTGATTGGATAAAAAATAAATGTTTCACGACCATCAGCAGCAACACTCGTAAAATATCAAGTACATTATCCGCCTTTACATCTCAAAGGATAAATGTATCGCATTCTTAAATTAGCATTTTCAATGGAATGAAAATTTTCAAATTGTACGAGAGGTGAAACATTTGACTAATGTATGTCATCATGTAGCAATTAGTGAAGCAGACATAAAAGGGGATTCTTAGGGTAGAAATTTTGTTTGGAAGTTTGCAAGTTAAGGTGAAAAGGACTTGATTTACATTCACATTTCGCATGTATGTTGTTATCCCTCTAATCCTCCTTTGCTTCCCACATCTTATCTCTGATATTGCACTACCACCGCCCTTGGAACAGAATGATCTCTGATAGTTTACCCAACCTCAGCTGTCTTATGTTGCACATCATTCACCACTGGAGTTTCATCAACAATACCCAGCAGTTTTTGGCTCTTGACTGCAGCTTTGACCGACCTCAGACAACCTAATGTCTTCCTATCCAGCTTCATGAAGTAGCTTGCTAACAAAGATGAGCTGTTTAGAGTTTGTTTGGCTGGGAAAGAAGCACTCATATATTGAAAGCCAGCCATATTGTTGGTGTCTTAAAGCCGTTGGAAAATCCTCTTACTGGAGCTATCCTCTGTTTTCAGATAATTTTGACAACAGTTTTGAGGATAAGATCGCCCCCATATTTGCAATCTTGCCACCAATTATCATCAGTAAGCTTCTCTTACTACTGTTGGGTTCTGGTTCATTTATTCGGGCCATTATAATAGCCTATGTGAACTGTCCTATTACCATGCCATTAGTAGCCTACATAATTATGCTGTCCTCACTGCTTAACACTCCTCCACAAATCACCCTTTATGGCTGGCTGCTTTGAAATTCAATTTTATTCCTCAAATTTCTCATTGACTTTCCTAAATTTCAATTAAAAGGTGTTTTTGCTTTTGAACCAACAATCTAATGGTCGTGAAATTATAATAAAGATCATTAGCATTTCAACAAAATTAAGTCATCAAATATGATATCAGCTAAGCAAGGAGGTTTGATGTCCTTAAATGCTTTTGCAGAAAAAGTATATATAAACACTTCGACTACCAAAGACCTTGAGTAAATAAAACATCTAAGATTTAGAAAACAAGAGAACTGTTAGTACCTGCATAACACGCTCATCTTGCCGCAAATCCTCGTGACCTTTCAGCAAGAAGGCATAATCTTGCCCATCACTTCCATGGATTGTTAATTTACGGGGCCTTTGTTTAGATGTTATCACCACAAGCTGTGGTGCAAATGAAGCAATTGTTACCACCGGCAGTCCTGTACAACATGTAGAAGTCAAGTGGTTAATGCATGATAACAAGTGGGGTGGCCATTGCCAAATGAAGTGCAAAATGATAAATTTACCAGCACGATATGTTCCTGGTACAGCCAGCTCCAAGTTGCAACATTCAAGCAAGGCTGGGGAAACTGTCTGCATGGCGCAAAAAAAGAAATATAAACTTTCTTTATTACAAAAATAAACTAGATGCAAGTTTACCTTCAGGTCTAAAGTGGTAAGACTTAGAAGTTGCCTATCGATTCGCTTGAAGACATGGTAATACAAATCCCACGCCTGAAATGTTAACAATATCACGCTTATCAACCTATTCACAAATAATTGATGTTGAAGTGTGGGTGCAAACACTAAACAACAATTCAGCTACAATATGATTAAAACAAACTAGCATACCTGCGTAAGTTCTGCATCTTTTCCAGTTCTTCGGTATTTCATGCAGCAGTCATAAGCTTCTTCCAACTCCCTCCCATAGGCCTACCTCCAAATAATCATGTCAGATTATTACAACATCTATCTGCTTTCAAACCAGCTCTCATTAATCAGGAAAAAAAAATGATGTCTTACATACCTGAATAAAAGCTATTTCCATAATCGTCTTTTCTCCATCTTCCTTGAGCTTTGCATGCAAAGGTTCCAATACATTAAGCATTCCCTCAATATTATGTTCTCCAAAATACAGTCGGCTGGCTTCTTCAAGGGCTTCATGCCAAGTCTCATGCCAGAGGATGGCCACCCTAATCAACTCCCTTGATACAAGTTGGGCCTACAAAAGTAGACAGCACGCAAGAATCATGAAGGGAAAGCATGCTTGTTATCCAAAGATTGCTGCTCAACAGTTCTTAAATTGGAAGTATTCCAAATTGTTTAAGGTTTGATCTAGAGTTACTAATTCAAAATAGTGGACACATAAGGCTTCATTGTAAAGCAACGGTTAAATAAAATGTGAAGCATTCGAGATCATTTTTTACCCAAAGCAGCATTTGAGATCATTGCATAGCGCCAGCGCCAGTGGTGCATATGAAGCATAAACGTCATACACAACCACATCATAAGAAAACAGACATCAATAGAATAGCAAAACAATCACCTGATCTACTAGCACATTGCTATGCTGGCGAACTTTATCAACCACTTCCTGAGCTGCTGCTCTTCGTAATGAGCTTATGGACTTGCATGCTACTAGAAGAGGGTACATAAGAGCCTGGAAGAGATAAAACAATTGACAGAGAAACTAACTAAACAACATTTCAAGCTTCATAAATGACAAGTGCTACTCACCACCAAACTTATGGGATAATTTGGCAGACTAAATAGCAAAGGATTGAAAGAAGAGTTAATTCAACTAGGAAAAGAAAATGTTTCATGCAATCTGATGGAGTCAGCAATGATACTGGAAGGTTAATTCTAATTCATCATGTAGAAAGAGTATTATAAAAAAAATTCACTCTCTTATTCTGCCACATTTACACAGATTAATTATCAACATTGTTACAAAAAATGTGATAACAACTTTTACTGCAACCTTTATGGCAAAGTTACCATCAAGCTTCTAAGAAGAGAGACTAAAGACTACATTTATTGGCCGATGCAAGTTACAGGCCACCTAAACTAAAAGCTTAAAATTGAGATGAGGAGACTGATATCCTTCGTATCTAACTGCTTGCAAACAAGGAAATTTATGGTCCTGTAAACCCATTATATACTAGCATGCACTTGAGCATGTATGTGCATGCAACACAAACGGGCACAAGACAGACCAGAGGAACCAGTTGCTAGATTCCCCTCCTACACCCTGTAAACAACATATTTATATTCAAGGGAAAGGGAGAAGGTACTAATATCCTCCTTATTTTTACAGTCTCATCAACCCCTGTTAAGCTAGCATGCACTTGCACGGGTACGAGCAACACAAATGTAGACAAAAACAAGTGTACTACCAGACCTCTTCCTACTTATTATGAACATTTGATCTAAACGAGAATCTGAACTAGGATCATTCTGCGGACCATAAGAGCCAGTCACTTGCACATATTCATATCACTAACTTTTCATAATTTCTAAACATAGAGAGAGAAAGCCATACCATTTAGGAACATATTGACAAGGGGTGCGAGTATAGAGTAGTCAAATTGTGCAACATAACACACTGACAAATCCACAGTCAGGCAAACAAAACCGAGAGACCACCACCAGGGGACTGCAGTGACAACACTTACCCCTTAATTGATGGTTTTGAAATTTTCAGCCCTTCCAGGAAGATGTAGACTTCTTTACACAGGAGGGATAAGTCCACTTTTCAGGATAGAATAAAATGATGAAAAACAAAACAGATAGTAACCTTTCACCTATCTAATGCCAAGCACCTAAAACCTTTTCATTGACCCTTCTCCTATCACCAAACCCCTACAGTAACCTTCCACCTATCAAATTAGACATTTATTTCACTCATTAATAGCCACACTTTCCAATCTTGGATATCAGGGAAGTTGTATGGCCAGTTGGCCACATAGAGGTTATTGTCCAACTATAGCAGTCCTCCGGAAAGTGTCTATTGTGAAAGAAAACGCTATGAAATGGGAACAGTGACAATAACTTTGGTATTTGTTATCTGCATATCTTCTAATTGTCCTAGTTTTCTGACAGATGCCGTGATCTAAAGAGTTTCTATTACCTTCTCATCTTCTCTTAATCACTAAACAAATACATGTCCACCTGAATATCAAACTTAAGTAACAAGTTGGGCTTTACCACAATGGCTAAAAGCTAGAACATCACTCAACTATTCATAACACAATAACTGCCACATAGTTTGAAAAGTTAGCTTCCAGGAATTACAGAAATTACAAACCTGAGGATGCTGTTTTCCTATTCGAACCAAAAGTGACTGGATCAATTCCCTCACAGCATTGTTAATGGAGTGTATCCTTGCTATAATCTGTGGTAGAACCACCAACCAGGTATCTATGTTAACATATGAAAAGCCATTCTGCAGAGCCATTTGAACCTCAGTTGTAGCTCCATGGTTGAACCAGAGTGTCAAAAGTCGAAGAATGTCCTGGAACACCATAATATACACTTTTGTAAGAAGCAGAACAGCCATAAAATGATGGAGATCAAAAGGAAAATCAACATTCTGGTGGCCTTAATTGTATTAAGTACTACCAACCAAATGACACATCCACGTTTCACGACCCTCGTAAATATGCAGATTCTACGGCAAAGCATCTATAGTTGGTAGAAACTATCACCTGTAGGCTATCATCAACTCCTTTATCTGTGGCCGCATAAGCAATTGAGTGGAAATACCCAGTGACTGCTGCAACAACATACTGTGCTGCAATCCCAGGAATGCCTCTAATGGTATAATGGGACATCACAGCAGTATTGAAAAGAGCCCATGTGTGCCACGCTTTTGCCCAATGAGGAGCACATTGAGTGGAACTTTGAAATGCCAGAAGGATATCTAGTGGGAATAAGCATGTCAGTAAACAACCATAAGAAGAGATTCAGGACAGAATTGATCAAGTCAGGATTGAAAAAAGAAAATTTTGATCCTACAAAAAATCTAAGTTGTGATAGTCTGTAGTGTTGAATTTGCATCATAACTAAAATAATACCTTGAATCGACACGTCATCAAGCCCAGGAGAAAGAGCCCACTGCCAGGTTCCAAGCTTCAAATAAACCCGTGAAAGAAGTGGGACAGTAGGAGCAGCACTGGAAAAACCAGCTACAGCAATAGGCACAATATTTGGAGACCTCCCAAGCTCAACAGTCAAATTCTAGACACAGGTTAACAGAAGACAATCAGACTATTTAAAGATTTTCATTAAAAATCAAAGTTAAAAAAGAAGAAACAACATGCCTGCAGCCCAATGAAAGCCTCCTTTCTCTTCAATTCATCTCCAAGAGACCACTGATACTTGAGGTATGCTAGCATCACTTCAGGATGCCCATGATAAGAGACTTTCGGGAGACACATCAGGATCATACTGGCAAGTATATAACAAAAGAACCAAATTAAATCCCTTCATGCAATACAATTCTACCGTTTGTATGATAAGTAATAAAAAACCTTAAAAACCTGCAATAATCTGATCAAGGTAGACCTAGCCTGACTAATTCGACCACTTTTTCTACATAGAGAAGCAAACTTCAGCCATGTCTCAATATCTTCTGTTGGAGGCAGTACAAGTGCCCGCACAGCAAGAAGACCGTGCCAAACCTAGAATCAGATTGTTCACACAGAGATAAGGAAAATCCCAACAACTTCAATAAAGGAACAAATTGTAAAACCACCTTCACCGGAACAAATGCCATTTACTGTTCATATAAAAAATATTCCATAGGCAACAATCATCATCCACAATTCCCCTGATTACGTCTTATCTCATAATTTGATTCAATCATAAGTAGTGAGCTAATAATACATTACAATCAACATCTATCTTCCATTATTTCCCAAATAATTAGCATCTAAGAAGGATCTTATTTCTCTACTTTGTTCAAGCATGAACCATATTTATGCCTTACATCCGGATGATATATTTCACACTATTTGTCCCTGCTACCTACACCCATTTTGATCTTTCTCACCCCCTTTTAGAAACAAAGCATTGAGATTTGAGATAAGTCATATTTTATTTACAATTGCATTCGTAGGTCACGTTGGAACATGGTAAAACCAATTGCAATGATTTTCTCATGTTTTTATTATTTACCACTGAATTCTAACCATTTTTTCTATAAGACCTGACTATAAGGAATATAACCTCTCCTTATCTCCCCATAAATCCACCTCAAAATCCTCATTTTACATGCCACCAAACTATACAAAAAATACCCAATAATAACACTAAAGAATTTTCCTTTAAATATAAAAAAAGAGTGATTATCATAAAAAACACTGGACCTGTGTCATAAATTCCTTACAGCAATCCTATTGGACACATTAGATGGAGGACAGATCTAAAGAAACACTAATAATAGCCACCAAAAACACCTACAATTAGGATTTCAATGAAAAAACTCCCAACTTGCCAAATAATAGGAGTCAATGTCGAGGTTGGAAACCCACAGAAAGGCAGTCTATTGAATTACAAATTTCCAACTCGACAGAAATTATCTTTCCTTAGAGATCAAATCACTAATGGTATCATACATGCACAATTAGAGATGCCAATTAAGGATTAGATTTAAGAATATCGAGTAAGTTTAGTGCAAAGAAGCCCTTGGGTTCCATTGTGAAAAGATTGACATGCAATTCTGCAAAGGTACGAAGAGGGGACAAAGCAGGCTCAAAAAGTGGTGGATGGAGGTGACAAGAAAGACAAACAATCTGGATTTGAGAATTGATATGGTCCACGATGAAGTGGAAGGAAAGACTCCGTAAGCCCAACTTCATTTTTTTGGAAGCAAGTGGATGACAACAATGCTAGAACATAAATTGTGAACATAGAGAGGAGTTGGTGTAGAACATGATATTGGTGGAGAATCTAGCTCCAGAAGTACATATTGGAATAGCACTAAAAAATAGTAGTCTCGGGTTTTATTGACTGACTCTAATATTGGCCTTGAGCTTCAATGGGAACGAAAGCACGGGTGAATACAAATATGGTTTTCCCAACAGTTCATTTGCGCCCATGTCAATAAACAAATAGAGCCATCATCTCTTCTCATCCATCCAATAAAATTATGCTTTATTTGGTTTTGAGCTTGCAAACTCTTAAACCTCATATTCTAATGCTTCTTTCTATGAACTAATTACCTTTGCTTCTACCCGCTGCTTCATTGAATTTACTAAAACAATATCACTAAGAGAACAGACTCAAAGGAAGTTAGGAACCTCTTGATAATTTTCACTGATCTCGTCTAACACAAAGGGGGGAAATGTGCATGTATTTCTCATGTTTTCCTGCTAACTAATTCCATTTCTATTCACTTCTTCATTGAAATCGCTAAAACAATAAAATCACCAAAAAAATGAGAATAAAAAAAAGTCCAAAACCCATTGAAAATTTGCACTGTTCTTGTCCAACACGAAGGCAAAAATTTTCCATATAGTCAAGAAGAAAACTCTAAGGCATCAAAGAATACATTCAATGTATATACCTCAACGTTTCTCTTGGTTCCTTGTATCCTCTCCGTCCACATATTTCGAATTAGAGCCCTTCTTCCTTCCGCAACAGCATTGCCAACCGGAAGAGTACAATAGTCAATTACCTGCAATATAATAGTGAAACAAGCTAATTCAATAAACACATTCTTCAAATGTAGCAAATACCATATTTACCAGAAATTAATATGCAAACCTCCTCCAGTTCTGCAAGTTGTTGAACTCGCACCATGTTACTGTATGCCCGCTCATAGCTCTCGAGGACCTTTCAAGAGAAGCAGAACAATTTTAAAAATTTATATTTCATCCTTGAATAGAAAATGTACTCTCCAATTAATGAACTTTCAACCCCTACCATTTATTTAGATGTTTAAAAGTACACAATTTCTATCAAAGAGTTCTGCCACCAAAAAATTCCTCATTAAGTCAGGATAAAGAACTACCCACCAAGGCAGCAAGCTCAGTCGCCAAACACTTCCTAGCTCTCTCCACAAACTCACGTGCTTCATCATACTGAAAAAATAATCAGCAACAAACTTTAAAAAGACTTTTGGGATACAAACAAAACTCCAAACACAGTTACAAATGTTACCTTCCCACGTCGAACCAAAAGAACTGCCCTGAAGAAAGCACCATTGCTACTCCCATCACCACTATTTGCAGTATTACCCAAAACCCTAAGTTTGCTTTCATCACCATCATCCAATCGTGCCACGTACTCTGCCATCTGATCCCATTCCCCCATGTTCCAGGCGGCATTAGCAGCCTAATACCATATATAAAGCAGACACATTTGAACCCTGATTAAAATTAAACAAAATATGCACATAAGTACTAAAAGGTAAAGGTTTAGATTTAAGTCACAACCATCGGAGCCATCTCCAACCGAGCTGCTGGTTCAGCTGGAGTCCAGTACTCCTTGCAGAGATTGTTAAGCTCTTCCCAGCGAGCCAAGGCAGCAAGGCATCGCATTCGTCCTGAATATTCATGGATAATAAAGAAGCAATATAGTCAAGATAGCTAAAAAATTATCATAACGCCAGTTTGTGGAAAATTTAGAGTCTAGACTAAGTATTCTCTATAAATAGAAAACAATCATGCTTCAAAAGAAAATCATGATCTAATATTTAAAGTCAATACCACAGAAAATTTAGGACACATCTCAGGCTTCAATGAAAACTGAAATAAAAAACAAAATAAAAGGTATAACCTGAGTCATTATTTTATCGGCATATGATATATTCCAAAAATTAAAAATACAATAGAGCACAGAAAGCTGCTGTAAAGGCCCTTTAACCACGTAAGAGATTTCCTATGTCTTGGTCGGGATATTTAAGCAGAAACAACTTGTGGTCTTGTATCTTAACAGGCCAGTTATCAAAATAAATGTAAGCACTCCATGTTCTTCTAAATTACTAGTGTGTCAATGGCAGATGACAGAGCATTCATTCTATTTTTAGAAATCATCTGTTATGCTCTTTCTTTCTAGTTATGTTAGAAGTATACTACTTTATGACTTTCCTAGTTGCATTAGGATTTGTTTGCCTAGTAATGTTAATACTATGTCCATAGTTGCTTCCTTACTGGAAGGATTAGTATCATTAGTTTTAGTAGCACAAGGAGAGAATGCATCTATAATTCTTCAAATACAACAATGCATGTAATTGAACCATTCAGTTCTAAACAGTTTGTTTCATCAACAAAAGTTCATAATTTCTTTGAATTCGTTTTGGTTTTAATCCTCCACCTAATTTACTCTTCAATACTATCATCTTCGTTGCCAAGTTGTTAACCATTACAAGAAGAATATTGTTGTTAAAATTCTCTTCAAGATGTACGATTTATGCCACACTTTTTTATTTTACCATATTTATATAATTTACCTTCCTAACACACCAATGATAGAGAGCACAAAATAGAAGGAAACCATATTAATTTTCCACACTTTTAGTATAAACATCCCGATAAAAACCAAATTCATTTTTTATCCTTCTTCTAATGTGTTCCTCAATACTGTCCTCTTCTTTGATAACCATAAGAGGAATATCACTGTCAATATTTTTGTTGGAGAAGGTATATAAATGTGCCATATATATCTAGTTTACCTATGTGTTATCATCATGTACGAGGATAACACAATAGTGCAATTAGTATCAAATAGAAGGAAACCATATCCACATCTTCCACACCTATATACGAAATATTTAGATAAAGGTACAGCAGCACAATCAAGGCCAAGATCCAACCTAAGGTAGCATCCAATATGACATGTGGAGCAGTTGCCTGAGTTGCTTTCAAAGTGTATGCCTTGAGAGCATCATCCCATCGCTGCAATTTTTCATACCTGGGATACCATGGAATGATGTTACCAAACAAAATAACAAATGGGGATAGGACATTGAAAAGCACGCAATACCAAGACTCCTTCAACTGAACATCCAAATGTTGCTGTGCATAAGTAAGAATACCAACTGCAGCCTACAAAGATAATGGCAGTCAACAAGATGCCCCCTCAAGTTGTGAGCAAAGCAAGTGTTAAAAACAGACCTCATGTTGGTGTAGCTGATTGTTAATATGTATAAGTGCTTCAACAACAGCAACAGGATTTGCGTCCATCTTTTTCGACCTAGCACCTTCGAACTCCATTTCCTTGTAATGAAGAGCCTTGGCAAATGCTCGACACTGAGAACAAAAGAGTGACCTTCAGTAAGCAGGCAAACCATAAACCCCATGTCAGACAATCAAAACAGTGAACTTCGATTACCTTTTCTGCAAGAGCCCCAAGGAGTCGAATATCAATAGGGAGAGGTTTCTCATCATGCTCCATAAACTCAGCCTATGATATAATGATTAAGTTAGGATAATCAAAACTGGTAAGAAGCTAATCCAAAATAATTTGGTGTCATGCTTATACCAAGTTCAGTAATGTAGCAAGAATCTCAGGGGGAATGTTTGGAGAGGAAAACGCCATTTCAAGGCTTCGCACTAGCTGTTCACGGCTAGAATCATTGAGCTGTGCCCAACAGCTAACAAACCCAGCAGCAAATAACTCCCTCCCAACAAAAGGCTACATAAGTGAACAGGACATGAATGCATAAGTTTTAATATGACAATTATAAAGAAGTTCTACTACTACAACAACAACCTCCTTACGTAGCATAAAAGATATTGTCATCACTCTCATCCACCTCATCCAAAACGTTCAATCAAAAACATGTACTTTTCTCGTCTAATGGATATAGATTACATCAATGATCAAATAAAACATTTTAATATTTTTACCAACTGCTTCCATTTTCTGTTTTGAGAAAATGGCAAGAGCATACATGTCTTTCATTCCAATATCAGCAAGAAATTCCCTACCATTCAAATCTGACACACTGAAGCTCTGGTTGACCCAGATCAAACTGGCTTTCCCTAAAAAATAACAGCTAATGTATTTATATTATTATCTTCTATTGTCCAAAGATTCAACAATCGTCACCATATATACCTTACACAGGAATGTGATCTTGAACATGGCCTTCTTACCAACAATTTAATTTTACTTTATGAAAAACAAAATCCATGTGAAAGAATATCAGACCCACCAAAAGAAGTAAACAGTTAACGCAAAATATTTGCTTATCAGCATATTTAAGAAGATGGACTCCTTCATTTCCAGATAAATCTTATCGTAAGCCTTTGCCCTTACCTCAACTCTAAATACTCTACTCACATGTAAGCTACTGAAATAAGTAATTAACGTGTTAGAAAGCAATATTGGCAATTTGTTTTGTATTTCTCATGTTCCACTGTTCTTTACATTTTCTACCTGCTATTTCCTTACTTGCATCCAACTTTTGTTAGCTCTCCACCAATCCAACAGTCACCTAGTTTACCTTTCCTCATTCTTGATGAGGGCTACTTCTATTAACTCTCCCTGCCAATTTTGTATTTTTTATTCATATATTTTATTATAACTTTCCCCATTCTTAATTTGCCATATTGTATTGCCAACACCATGTTTTCTCCTCTGCGTGGGACTCCACTTCTTCATTTCTCCATCTAACCACCCCAACACAGTACATACAATACATTTACCAAATTGACCGCCATCAAGTGTCATCCATCGTTTTATATATTAATTTATGTTATCAGCATACAATGAAGGATCAATTTGTTACATTAACTCATCTGTCCCATATATAAAGCAAGCATGTACGGATTGAACAATCGACCTGCAATTGTGCAAGCCTCGCACAAGTACGCAAGGCAGGAGATGGAGATTCTTTAAGAAGTTCAATGCTAAAATGCCTCATCCATTCTGCCCAATCTTCTTTTGTACTCCTCTGAGAAGCTTCACCGGCAGTACGTAACCTTCCATCATTTACCTACATTTAAAATGGATGCACGTTTCAACAATATAGATATATACATATATCATCTTTTACCCATAAGCTAAGAACCCAACCATATTTTACATGCAGTGACAAAATATACCTGGTGGTTGTTCAGCTGTCGATGCATGTCAGTCCCATCCTCATAAGGGTCATTATCAACATCATTCACGGGATCACTAACAACCTCAACTGAAATCTGTCTTGTCAATTTCTGAACTGTAAGAGACTCAACAAATAAGGGCTCACGTCTTCTAAGACGACCTTCAATTTCGTCAAAGTCTTTGTGCTACATCAAAGCAATTGGTACTGTAAAATTCTGCTGGAAAGGCATCAAAAGAAGAAGTATTGAAGTGTGGAATCACCCGTATATTATGCTTAAGGAGAATTTTATGTATGGATGGGATAAAAATGGTGAAGTCTTCCCGAAGAGAACGTGCAAGACAGCAGAGGGCATCAACAGCGTCCCGGCGTAATTCATCATTACTCCTGCAAAAATGAATTTACAAAGGAGCAATTATATATTAAAAAAAAGGTTCGCTAAAACTATGCCACATATATGCAAATAAATTTACAGCCACGTCATTGCAGAATCAAATAAATAATTCACACACTGAAGAATTTTATGCTTAAATGTTGAATATAGAATAATGAACAAGGTAAAGTGGCTACCTAATAGACATGGGTACACTGAAGCATATAAATATTAATATAAATATAAATATAAATGAAAATGCAAACTAAATGTAAATGTAAATGCAAATGAAAACGTGAACGTAAATGTAAAAGTAAAAAAGTAAATGCAAATGTCAATGTAAATGTAAATGTAGATGTAAATGTAAATGTAAATCTAAATGTAAATGTAATGGAAATGCAAATGGAAATGCAAATGGAAAAGCAAATGAAAATGGATCATCATCATTATCTATCTAATAATCAAAATAATAACAATAATTCAACTAGAATAAGTTGACCAAGATTAATGAGTTCATATTGATTACACCGTGATGAAACACTGGGTTAAAACTGACATCACAATTTTTAAGAAATCCAGGATTACCACTGACTTATGACAAGATTAGGGTAAATTAGAAAATCAAACACTAAATCACTTTCAGAAAGAAGAAACTAAAACAATCAAAATTTTTTAACGTTAACCAATTCAGTGCAAACTATGTCAAAGTACCCAAAAATCATTCATAATGATAGAATTGACAAGGTAAAATATTCTTCGCTATTGCATTACTCCATGACCAAAACAAGAAAACATTCTCAATACTTACACTACGGCAAATGAAGAAACAAAATCAAACTTCACTTACCCGTCTAATACTAGCTTGAGATGATGCACAAGAGTGGACACATGACTGGTTACCTGTGAAATTCAGGACACACAAGAAGCATGTTTGACAGCCAATTTTACATAAAAAATCTAAGTTGAGAAAGAGGGTAAGAACCTGAACACGAGGAATCAGCTTGGCAAGTGTTTTGATAGCTTCACGTCTTATATCAACAGATGTCTCCACTTTGAACAATCGTATTAGAGCAGGAAGGAGCAGATGCATGTGTCCGTCCAAAGTCCCTGCAACAGTGAGAACAAATGGTGAAGGTGTCATACCAAAACACAACTAAATTGAATATTTAAGGGACTTAGAGCACCAACCACCAAGCACTTCAATAGTTTGCAGAATATCCAAAACATGAGTGTAATCATTACATCGCTCAGCATCACTAAGTACTTGAATACAAGATGGAAGAATTTTTGGTAAATACATTCTGAAGTCATCATTTAAAGCCAAGCAAAGCTGTTCGACAAGGTGAAGAACCTGCAAAACAATTCACAAATACAGAAAATGGACATCACAATAGGACCAAGAAAGCATGTCAAACAAAAGTGACATGGTTATCTCAAAATGTTTCAACAGCAACACACAGGTGAGCCTTGAACGGAACGGTTAGGAGCGGTCAAACTGAATGACGACGGCCAAAGTTCATCAATAAGGGAAAGAAGCTCCTGAAGATATTTACGTATATGCTGCACCAACCAAAGCTACAATTTAGTTTTCCCCAACATCAATAGCAACATTGATCAACTACCACTACCAATTCGAAATAACCAACACTATACCTGCCGCACAATTGAAACCAAAGTTCCAAGCTTCCAAGTTATGAACTCCTTGAGTCCATCTTCACATGAATGAACAGTACTCAAAAGATCTGGAAGAACCTGTGCATACAGATAATAATTTCTGACCACTCATCTCATCTCATTCAAGTACAATAAAGACACAAGCCCATGCACAAAGATCTCAGTGACAATTCACAGTGCCATCAATGTCTCATAAAAGATTTTTCCAAAAAACATTGCACAAACTCAGGATCCAATTCAAAGTCCCAATGCATTACATAGGGATAAACACCAAATTTCAAAGTAAAATTTCCCACGAACTGGCAAGATTAACCTTATGCGAATGCATTTTAAAGAATAATGCTTGCATGAAAAGGCATATCTTGGAGCATGGGTTAATAATGCTATGTAAGAAACTAGAAGTTCCTTCACTAACATCATTTATGCAGTGAAAAAGTTTATGACCTGGACAACCCCAATGCATGTGCTACTGTTGTGATGTGATAACGTTATTAAAGCATAGAGAAACTTTATACTATTTTCATTGTTAAATTCACAGTATTTTCATCTTAAGTTGAACAAAATCCCCATTGAACATGCATGTCTTCCGGCTGAACAATCATAATAGCCAGAAATAATATGATATTGGCCTACATGTAAGTTTGCAAGTTTGCAATTTCAGTAAAGATGAAACCAAAATAAGATAATGCCCTACATGTAAAGAAAGATTTCATAGAATTGCCACAAAAGTCTGTACCTTCGGTAAATACGAAACACAACTGAGACCCATAGACTGATCCACACAACAACAGAGAAAATGTTAGCAAATTCGCAATTCACTATTTAGGAAAAAAAAAACATATATTACTTCATATCAAACATGTCACCTTAAATATGAACATGAGAGATCCTACAACTTTTTGGTGATAGCTTGAAAGAGAAGGATCACGAAGAATTCGCATCAGTGAATTGATGGCAACCTGTGGACAGAATAAATAAAAATATAGTCACAGTATATGCATACTGTTACTTAAACTGAGAATATAATACCGTTGCATAATAATCTTCTGATGTTGCAAATGATGGCCCAAGATCCAAAGGTAAGTCCTCCATTGACCTAATAGGCTGACCAGGATCGCTTGTTCCACGAGTCACTTCCGCATGAGATCCAGATGAACTCCTTTGGCTCCTCTTATACACGTGGGGATCCAAAGCACCCATGATTCCCAATACCTTGAACAAGAAAAAGGGAAATCTAAATACACCTAATAGTATAGGGCTGCAAGTAGTCAGCTGGTTGACCATTTTACCAACTATTTCAAATTAAACTAAAACTAAAAATTAATTGAATTTTTTTAACTGTTTTTAACAATCCAATTTCATTTCAATTTATTTCAACTCAATACAAGCTGCTCATTCTAGATGTTATGATTAAAGAATGAAAAGAGGTGACAGGAGGGGAAACTAGGGTAAGTTGATGGAAATTAAAAGGCGAAGTTATAAAGGAAATTTGAAAGAAGTTGAGAGAAAAGGGATCATGGTGTGTTGAAAAGGAACCCAATGAGATGTGGAATAGGATGGCTCAATGTAGCAATGAGATGTGGAATAGGATGGCTCAATATAGTAAAGCAGTTGGAAATGAGGTCCTTGGAGAATCTAGAGGACAGCATGTGCACAAGGATATTTGACAATGGAACGACCTTGCTTAAACATTATTGAAGCAAAAAAAGTGCTGCTTCAAGAGGTGGCAACACAGTGGTAATATTGACGACTTGGAGAAGTACAAAGAGACTAGAAAAGTTAGGTTTTGTGCAATGGTCTGACAATGGAAGCTTTTTTCTCTAACAACAAGCTATGGAGCAATTCATAGAGAACAAAAGGGACTTACATATAGTATTTATTGATCTTGGTGATAGAGTTCTAAGGGATGATATTTGGCATATATCTTGGGAAATAAATATCCCAAAATTGTACTTTGAACTGATTAAAGAAATGTATGACGGAGTAATGTCAGGACGTAAAACAAATGACTTTCCAATTACCGAGGGTTTACATCAAGGATCTTCATTAAGACCTTATCTCTTTCAATTGCATAACAGGAAGAGAGGAGCCTGTAAAGGAAATAAGCTGCCACAAAGAACATCCCTTAAATTTCTTGGATTGATGATTGAGGCAAAAGCAGACAATGATTTAGATATATACATTGACTTGATACTCATTGGTTAAAATGGAGGACTGCCTTAGGAGTAATTTGTGATCATCATCTTCGTTGATTTTCAAAAGTAAATTTTATCAGGCAACAATAAGGCTATAGCTTTACCATATGAAGGTGAATGTTGGGCCATCAAAAAGAATCATATAAATAAATTGGGAATGGTAGAGATGTGTATGTTAAGAAGGATACAATAAAGAGTGGTGTAAATCCAAAACAAGATTCATGAACATTCTTTGAGATAGTTTGGTGATAATATTCAGCCTACAATTTTGTAACATGCAAGAGGGTAAGAGGTAGGAATAATGTTGCCGATTCGAGTCCAGGATAAAATCGAAGGAGAAGGAGGAGAAGATGATGATGATTAAGAAAATTGGTAAAAAAAAAGGTAAATTTAACTTGTGAAATGGTAACATTGGAAGACTATGTCTTTTCCTATTTTACCTATTTACCATTTTATTAAAAGTATTGAAGTTAATTGCTAGTATTTGAAAGTAAAATTACATATATTTTGATCTTTTATTAGTATTATTAGTAAGTTTAATTAAAGATGCCTACTTGTATTATTACTATATTTCATGTCTTTGTGGCTAAAGTCAAAAAATACCAATTGTCAACCATCTAACGTTGATAAAAAAGGGAGGTCAAAAAACAGTACCATTATAAGGTTCAATAAACAGTAAACGGCTTGGTGGCAAGTGATGTAGAAATTGATATATGGTAATGGTAAATTCCTAAACCTTAACTGCACACTGCTTGCAGCCCTACCTAATAACAATTATTCCCAACCTATTACTACTACTCAATACTCTCTAAGCTTCTTTGTAAGTAAGTACCTTTAGAACTTCTCTCCTAGTTGACCACGCCAACTCGCCGTTCAACAATTTGAGAAGCAGACCAAGCAGTATTGGGTATTCAGTGTATGGAGAAATGACGTAGCTGCATATGTTGTAATATTTTTGCTACTTAGCATTCACAAAAGAGTACAAGTAGTCTAAGGGTACCCTGAAAGCGAGGTAACCACATCTTTACCTCCATGATCACATGAATGGTTAAGACTAAAACCCACTTTTTGTGAGGCTCTAATCTTAACCTCATGCAAGCATAGAACATGGATGGTTAAGAGTGAACATGGACGGTTAAGAGAGCTGACCTCACCCTGAGGGTACTCTTAGACTACCTTTTGTTTTCATATATCTGGGATGTCTAGACAAACAATCCAAGAGATACAGAATGGGAGAATAATCAAAAAAAATTAAAAGAAATATGATCAAGATAGACAAAAGTAAGAACTTTATTCCATCATAAGTTATTCTAAGTTGAAGGTTTGAAGAAGTCTAAAAGTAAAATCCTGATACTAAAATGACTCAAACAAGAAGACTCACATAATGACAGTACAACTAACTCTTCGGTAAATTAAAACAAAAAACATGTCTAAAGTAAATAATATTGAAAATAGAAAAATTAAAGACAATTAATATACTAATCTAAGATGATGCATTGTATCCTCCAGCATCACATAGATGACATCATACTGCAACTTGCACTGTCACAACTTGCCAAACAAAAACTACCAATTAAGACAACAATTTTACTTCCTAATATGAACCAACAATATCACAATCATTAGCTCATCAGAAGAAGACAGACCATACCCCGTGCTTTGAACAACTTGACCAAGAGTTGAAACAGCCACTTCACGTTTTATAACAGCAGCACCATCCAAGAGAGCTTCTACTATTAGTGGCATTAATTCTGGAAGATACTGCCGCATTGCATAGCCACCCTTTAATGACCACAAAAAAGAATGCATAAGAACGCATAATCTAAAATTTGATACTTAGTTCCCAGTTCTTGCTAACACAGTGCAAGATTTGAGAAACAGATAGCAATAATGCATTAGTTATACTCTAATAGAAGGCAAGGAAACAGGTAAGCATTAACTTGTTTCTTCAACAGCCAAGAAAAAATAAAAAATCCAAAAATTAGAAGATTGAATTGACCATTATGAACTTTATCGGCAAGTTCCAAACAAATTCACCTCCATGATCCTCAATTTGTAAGAGTAAATTGTAACTAAGCTCCAACTCAAAAGCAGGAGTTGTTTTTCTTACATGTTAACTAAAATACAACAAAACCAACCACAAGATCAATTTTTTATGCAGGGTAGCAGACATCTCACATTTAATTGAACTTGTACAGCAGACATTTCACAATTTCCCAGCCCAATAGCACAAACTTACATTTAAACATATATAATGACACACAAGTATTATCATATCTACATAATGTTATACAGTGGCCAAATAAGAATTACATGTTAAATACAAATCTAAGCAACAGAACTCACACCACGCTTATACTCGGATCTGATATAAAGAAACCACTCAAGTCAAATGGTTGACCGACTTGTAGACTCGTTGATGGAATTAGCAGAATCAAATCAGTTTTAAATAACAAATTTCTTCTCTATCACAAATGTTGCTAGGTACCACCATCTTTTACCAAGATAAACAGGATCTATGGTGTATATTAACCATCAATTCATAACATGGCGCAGTCTTCGGTTTTATCTGCTCTTTCTTGTAGTTATATGTTCATTACCATGGTTGATTTATTCTTTCCTTATATCGCTCAACCTCCTTCATACATTGTATCTTCTATATATGCTAATGAGAATACAATCTCAAGTTGGTTTTCCACTTGAGTTTTCAGGCGATAAGAGCTTTTGGCTCTGTTTCTAGCCAAACCATGTAACCGCCCCTGTTACTGCAATGTAAGTGACAAATAACAAGTAGGTTTCACTTCTAGAGATAAAAGATCAAGCACCTGCAACTTTTCAATTCCACATACAGATGATCTAATCAAATGATGATATTAATGAACAAGCTCCACACTATTTTGTACTACATATGTCGCCTCTCCTTTCTCAAGATTCAGCCCGCATAGACATAACACCCAAGTTCGTCATACCTGTGGGGCCCATGACACTTGACCCAACCCCTCAAGTACAATAAGGCCAGCTGGATGCCTTCACTTTACTTGTCCCTCCCTACTTTTAACCCTTCTAACAAGCCAGCCATTGTTTGTAGGCAACAAGAAGCCCTCCCACAAAATCAATTCAAGGATATAAATAGGTTGTTCTTCAGAAATTTTCCATTTCGTATCACAGAGAAAAATTCATACTAAGATCTATTCCATTTTGCATTCACTACATTGTACACTGCCGAATTCTGAAAATGCTTTCAAGTTTTGCTCACACCATTTAAAACACATCCATGTCAATCCTAAAAGACTATCAAATCCACTCAACACATCCATGTCAGGACAAGAGCAACTTTGCTTGGACCGGAAACTTCTACTCAAGGATGGAGAACAAATTTTTAATGTCCGATTGAGCCACCTCAATAGCTATTATGATATTATGACAGAAACTCAAACTTCAAGAGGCCAATACTAGGAAACAAAATCAGTCTTCAGGCCAGGTCTGAGGTAAAAAGATTAAAACGATTTAAGTCTGGAAGCTTTACAAACAAGTATGTCAATAGTCCAATACTGGTAACATCTCAAATCCAGGCGAGATAAGCATTCAAAATTCCAAAATCAATGAAAAACCTTCTTAACTTGCAGTTAATTTAAAAGTTAATACACAGAAACTGAAACTTACCACAACACAATGAATGTGAATATTACTTAAATTATTTGAAATTCAAGAAACACCACTCTTATTGGCAAGACTAAAGAGTAAAATTAACTTACCACTCTGGCAAGCTCACCAACAGTGGCAAGAACACCAGTTACTATAGCGTTGTTGGGATTCATTCCACCAGTATCAGACAGCTTAGACACAAGAGCCTGTAGAAAGTATCTCTTGACATTAGATCTAGGACAAAATTACTATAAAAAAACAAATAAAGACATGCATGGACCACCTTCTGTATCGGGGCAATATATGGAAGTATAAGCCGCTCACAGTTTCGAATTAAGCAACCAAGAAGTTTAGCACTTTCTTCTCTGCATTTACTATCAGCACTGCTCGCCAAAAATAGAGTCAGGCATGGGAACTCTTGGTTACAGCATATTATATTTTCCCTTTGGTAAGAAAAATACTATTTTTTTTACGCACATCACAAGTCAAACAGGTCCATACCTTTGCTCTAGATATGTCAACAACTGTATGAGATGGCGTCGAAGAGCCGGAAGAACATATGCAGGATTCTTCTCTGATAATCTGCCTGCTACGGATATAGACAACTCTCTAACATCAAAATTCTGTGACAAAGCAGAAAATTACCATTTACATTCCTCTCATTTACAGAACAAATGGCTTTGTTCGCCACAAACATCAACAATGATATTATTCATTAATAGCTGCAAACAACTTGAGTAGCCTCAGCAGGTTGTCAAAAGATGCATTAGATTAGAATAGATTGTACAAATTATTCACCTCCAGAGTCACACAAACTTAAAAAAAGACATTAAGAACAATGATAAATATCAACTCCAAACCAAATCATATAACAAAGAATGTAATACAAAAACTAACGAATAATTCCAAGCAACATATTCATAATGACAAATCTTCTTGACAGCAATAGCACATCATACTAGCAACTTATCGATAAGTGACAACTAAGCAATCAGGCCACTTAAAACGATAGTGTTCCAATGATGAGAAAGCCCAGTAGGACCAAAATGTGCAAACCTTTAAATGTAACAACAAAGTCCAAACACAAAACTTTAAACCCACAACATATATTTGCTATCGTTCCAATCAAGCCATTAGCTATTGACATTTATTATGCAACCAAGTACCAACAGATTCCTCTGTACCTAATAAAGAAAAACTTACAACCTGTCTCCTTATTCTCCTCCTATTTCACACTCATAACAAGTTATCTAAAAGGGCACTGCCCAAGGAATTGTGCGCCTCAAAACTCAACAACATAAGAACACCTCCAAAGGCCAACCATGAATGCAACACAATATGACCAATTAATGTTCCCCTTATGAAAAATAAATTATAATAAAGAATAACTGTGATGAAACATAATGAATAATATGATGAAACATAAGAATAACTATGGCTTCCCCACACAGATAAACTAGAGTATCATGAAAATATTCATTGGATTAGAAAGATATATTGTGTATCATGCTAATTATATAGAAATGTCCACTTTCTAGCAGTACTTGGAAGCAAATGATAACAAACCTCATCATTTAGAGCAACAAATATAGCAGTTAAGCTGTCGGCCTGAGCTAAATATTCATCAAAGCTTCCATTTCCATGCATGCAAAGAAAGACGGATCGTCGGACAGTAACATCAGCATCAGCTACAGCAGCAATGAGAAGTTTTTCCACAATCTGTACAACAAAGGAGAAACTTAGACACATGTGTATCCGAACATATGGCCATTGTAACTCGGAGAAGCACATGCGCATTATCTCTGTTACTAAATGGTGGGATGCAGCTTGCAAGAAAGAAAAACCAAATCCACATAACCAGATCTGCCAACCAATTAAGTAAATGGAAAACCCGACCCACTGCCCATATTTTCAAGTTAACATTGGCCATATAGTTGCCATTAGGTGCACAATGATGATTAACCATATAACTGAAATCTATTTGCATTAATTTGGAAAAAAAACAATCCCCACAAGACCAATTCATAGCTTCACTCCTTAGTGCAACCTATAGACATCCATGAGCAAATTGTGAAACATTACACGAGTTTTCTTTTTTTGTTTGGTTCAAAAGTTGTGTATTTTTACAGCTTGCACTCATAAAGATATCATCCATATCCAAATGATAAAATTTTTCAGAAAATTACTCTCCTAAAGAACTCAAAGACAAGTTCATTTGGAGAGACTGACAGAATACATAGGATCTCATACGTAACACTACTAATACACTTAATAGTTTACAGATCTCTTTTAGAACATCTCTTTAGTTTCGTATTTTAAACCAACTAGGATTAGGGCAGAAAAGAAGATCAGGATCACTATGTTTTTGTCTATAGATAGTGACCTTTGCTCAAATGTTCTTCAGTTTTGGTCAATTTTAACAATAGAATTACATAAACGAGCATTTTTCAATCATCTTCCACTTGGCTTTTAATAATTTGTTCAGGTTTACACATTATTTGGGGTTTATCTTGAGATCCTTATCTCTGGTATTCCAACCCTCATTCCCCATAACATCACAATACTATTATCAAAGCAAAACCATGGTACTTAACTATAAAAAGTGCAAACCTCTTCAACTAAGCGTCGCCACTTTCCTCCACCTATGCGACTAGAATGGCCTGCATTAAACTGCATGGGTGGTGTCACCAAGAAAGAGTTTGCAACCAATTTGCAACAGCATAAAGCAGCATCCCTCCGTGTTGCTCCATCCTCATCCTCCAAATATACCACAACCGATTCTCTTGCAAATGCAAGAAGCTCATGTCCCTATAAGTGGCTTCCAATGATAAATGAAAAAATACTCTTCCAGAAAACCCAATTGACCTCTTAAGACACAATTGAAAATTCCAATTAAATTTTCTTAAAAAAATGTTTTCAAATTATTTGAACATAGGATAATGATACTTGATTTTCCCATCATTTACATAATCTCGTGAATCGGGCAGAAGATGAGTATAAAACTCCAGTCTAGAATAACAAGGGTATCATTATTTTTTCATTTACATCAGTGTATGAACCAATAACAACTAATAACAATATATTTTCTTCAAAACCTTTTTAATATAATACTTGTGATAAATTACATAAGAACAATACGGTAAACCTAATTGGCAACCTTGAAGTTAAAGCGTGCCAAAGTTCTCAAAGAAAGTTGCACTAAAGCAGCGCCACTCATAGTAGCCAACTGCTGAGAAGCAGTTACAACTGTGCTACGAACAGCAGCAGCTCCAGGCTTTGTCTGAGGGAAGGGAGATTTGGAAAGAACCATAGAAATGGCATCCAAAAGACGTTCTTGAATTGTTGGCAGCAAA
>JAURVB010011338.1:0-30327 GCA_033002965.1 Piper betle | reverse complement strand
CGACCGGTTCTGAATATAAAACCCTGACTCGAATCGTGGGTTTTACATTTTTAGTCTATATTAACTTTCTGATTTTTTTCCCTTATAATTTTGCCCCAGTCTATTCCCAATTTGTTTCACAATTGAGTCGATTTATTTTTTAGACTATAAGTGTAAGGCAAAGGTGGTCGTATAAATATATTATGAAAATTAGGTATGCCTGATATAAAAATAATAACTTCATTTATAATATAGTATATTATGATTTATTAGAATATACTCGAGGTATACAAATTTTTGTTTGTTAGCTCAGGATTTTAAGACTAAATCTAAGTTATTGCAGCGTTTAGTTTCTGTTTAGACTTAGGGTATCACTTTTCCATGCATCTTAGGGATTTCGCACTACCACATTGTCCTTGTGAGCCCTTACTAAATTCAGCTTTAGATCTTCACCCAATTCAGTTTAGAATTTCAATACTCATTTAGCTTCTTCACCTCGATTTCTATTTATAGAATCTCAGTTAGGCTTTTGAGTCAATTTTGACTTTTATCAATGTTGATCCAATATGGCAAGATCTAGATCGACCACATAAACTCTAGCTACCCTCCCATTTTCCTGGGAATTTCTCCTACATTTTCAAAGATTTGTAGCCCTAGCATCATTGCCACTTTTGGTTCACCTCAAGTGAGACTCTGACGACTAGACCAATGTCATCATGACCAACTTATGACCAGCTATCGACTCCACCATGTTGGCCACTAGAGATGATGCTTTGGTTGTTGTTTCTCATTGCCGCCATCGCCGTTGGGGAAATTTTTGGCGTCGACAAGCCTCATAGGGTGAGGCCAACCACATTGACACCTTCCTTTCCTCATGACCACTTGATTGGACCCAACCACGTCGGTTGTCGCCACCAAAGACCTCCTCATTCCCTACATCGATATCCCTACTTCTCGCCCATTTTTTGGCCAGCCGCCGGCCAATCACCATTGGCCATGTTGTATATGTGTCGTCCAATTTAGAACTTAGACCTCAGGTCCGTTAGGACTCTTCTCAGTTTTGTTGCTCTACTTTATCGTGGATTTGATTTCCAAATCGTAGGACGTGTCAAGTGGCTATTTTATAAGACCCTACTTAACATAGGCCATCTAGATACATTTTACTTCCATAGTTAAATAACTCTCGAGGATGAGATCCTTCGTGTTGTTTTTGAACTTAACTCTTCATCACGTTATCTTCGGGCCTACTTATATGATTCTCTTCCTAACTTTATATGTATTTTTCATCGGTTCTTTCAGTGAGCCAAGAGTTGGTGAACTTGATCTTGCGGATACTGTAAGCAGATGCATACACAAGTCGCAGCAAGCTTGAGATTAGACGAGAATTGTTGTGTACAGTACACGTCTAGATTTGTAGTATTAAGAGTACTGAAGGCGTCTATCTGATAATCCTCGGCCATTGTGCTCTGAGCTAGGAGTTATATGGAGGTTTAGAGAGGGTTTAGAGTATGTGTTTTTCTTCCCAAGAGTGAGATCAGTTATTGCTGAAAGTGGCACAACACTAATTTAGTTTTGGGATGATGTCTAGTCTACAGCTTGATAACTCCTTAATAGATGCCCTTTGAGTGTTTTCATAAAGGTATAAATTGGTTTTACTTTCTCGTGGAAGTCACTTTCCACTTGCTAGTTTGTATTAGGCATTTTTAGAGTTTGTATTAACTATTTTTAGGGTCAGTAACACTCATTACTGACGATTTTCCTATTATATATGTAGGTCTTGTGTTCCTTTATATTGGGTCAGCTTTGGTGGAAGGACAGCTACACACACTTGTGTTTGGCCTGCTACTGTTTTTCTTTCTTATTTTATCTGAGTTTGATGCATGTTTATATCTATTTATTTCATGTATTGTTATATATGCCTTCATCTGCTTATGAATCAACAGATCAGACATGGTATCAGGTCTCATGATGAGACGGTCAGATTTCAGTTTCCATAGTTATTTTGATGTATATATTCCCTTCTTTATCCATTTATATTTTTGTTCATACTGTTGTGAAATATTCGCATACCATGTCATTGCATATAGCTTCTTATTAGGTTATTGCACGCATCCATTCATCTTTTCTTGTTGAGTAGTAGCTGCATATTTTGTAGTGTCTTCCTTTCTCGAGACACCAAAAGGGTTGTTTTGGTATGTTTCTTAATTGAGTCTTTCGAATTAATTGATTTAGATATAACTCGATTCGATTGTAACAGTTCCGATTCAATTCTTAGGTGAACTAGATTCGGGTGTTACACTAACCCAGCCATTTATAATTTGTTCATGCTTTTGATTGTCCTGAACCTAGCATATTATTAGTGTTGAATCTTTCTTGATTAGTCATAAGCTCATTTGTTTTGATAAGAGGAATATGAGATGTTGGGTTCTGTCATTGTTGGGAATGGTGATGAAAGAAGTAAAATATTGATAATAAAATATATTTTTAATATTTAATAAAATATTTTATTTGTAACTTTTAAAACTTAGCTGAACTTAATTTGAACTGGTGAATTAAATATACATCTAATAGCTATATAGCCAGTATGGTAATCGGTGCATGTATATTTAAAATTATGATTTAGATCATATGATCTTATTTTTTAAAGATTTGATAATAACGGGCCTTATTGTCTTAGCCAATATTTATTTTTATTGACATGTAAACATCCATTTGAGTTTATGCTATTTTTTATATTTTTTAAAATTTACAAAATAAATACATTGAGCATAATTTGTCTTGTGACCTGTCATGATCAATCGTTGAGCTTTAACAATCGATTTACAGGAGGACAATAGTCGGCAAAATTAGACGTTCTGAAAAAAGACATAGAAAATGGAAATATAAAGCAAATGCCGAATGCGCCTCTGTCCACTCTTTCTAAAAAATATAACCTTTATCATAATTATTATATCTACAATTCTGTAACTAGTCACCAATATTGATGTGAAGTCCCAACTAAAGGGAATATTATTATAGTAGCTAATGCTCACCGTATCAATTATCATATAGTTTTTTTAAAACCTAGCAATGGCTGCATTGGTTACAAATGATATTATAATAATTTCTAATTTAGAATTAATAAATATATGTGATGATGTTAGGGACTGGTGGTGGACTAGCTAGTGGTAGAGCTAGAAGCCTATAATCAATTAGTCCATTGAGTCGTGTACCACCATATTCATATTTTATTTATTGCTTGCATGAGCACAATAATGGTTGTTCAAATTTTCTTGGCCTAAAAGTTAAACATCAACTTGTGGAAATGTAGTGCACATTAGTGTCGTTGCTCTTGGCTACATTGGAAGGTAATTTTTTCAAATTGTTAGGGAAAATTTTTTTGCTAGGTGATTTACTAAGAGATTATATAATCCGCCGCTCTAGAATCATACGGTGTGACCGAATGTAATTATCAAATGCATAACTGAGCATTTAGAGTTTAGGATTTAGCAGTAAGAAAAAACAGCTCATTTTTTCAAGCTCGAGTGAAGCCACATCTACTCACAATTCATTGAAGTATAAATTTCAGGCCTTTAACTTCAAGCTAAGTGAGATTTCGAGTTCGAATTGAACCAAATCAAGCACATTTTACTTTTTTACTCGATTTAATTACACTCTTAAGTACTAAATGGTAGTTGACGGCGCGATAGTTATTCCATCACTGTCGGCACGAGCTACATATTTGCACTCCCCACCGACGCCGTGCATCCCTTTTGTTTCCAGCTGTCGTCCCGACTCATAAATCATGACTCCAACCATTGCCTTTTTCTTGAGTTTGATACGTTATGCACTCGTATATAACGTGATATACAATTACATTGCAACCATGGATGATAAAATATTTATGTATACTATCGGTCAAAATGTGTTGTTTTTTGAGTTTATAATTTATGCCAACTTGCTCTAACGTTTTCTTTTCGCAGAGCAACTTGTTCTATCATTGCCATTTACGATACGTATACATAAGGTTCACCAACATATATATAGTTGTGAGAGGTATAAATTAATGATGATGTCAATACTTATACTGCATAAGTTTATACACAACCCTCTCAGAATTTGTTTATATTTTTATTTATACTCTTATGATCCGAGCAAATGTTCTTTGAGAGCAAAAACAATTTCATGCCAAGTGATAAAACCATAAACCATAGTTTTAATTTTTTTTAATCTGAAAATTCTTCAAATCGATTTTACTTCATGACTTTTTGAACCACTAAAAAAGTTTATATTAAAGGTATAGCTCATATAAACTATATGAGGTGTACCTCACCTTAATTTTTCTCAATATATGTGTGTGTGTGCACGCACGCGAGTCAACTCTACTGCATATCATATCGAGTTGAATCCGAGTTTCGAGTTTTTAAACTGTATATTGAAGATGAGATTGTTTTGATAAGATATGTGTAAAACCCATGCTCGTTGTACCAGTATTTTACCTTCGGTTTGTTGTTGGCTCTATCTAAATGGCACATGGTCTATACATTTTGATCATTCTAGCATTAGGAGGATCCATGAGTGTTGTTATGGGTTTGAGTATTGGATGTGTCTGCTGTTAAATTTTTCAATCAGCCCAATTACCAAGAAGGTGGCTCATGTTGTTTGGTTGTGTAGTATAGCTTATGACCGTGTTTCTACTGTTTTGTGTGTGTTTCACTTTTTGTTTCATATTAGCCTAGAATTTGGTTGATTGGTATGAAATTTTTGACATACATTGATAGCCCTAGATGAATCATAGAAGCTATCCTGAGCTTTCTTCACAATTTCCCCCTCTTGTCCTCCCATTTTCCCCTTTTCAGCCCAGTTTTGGCACTCAACTCTGCACCCCAAGCCTTCCCCACCTTTCCCCCTCTATTTCTCCCATTTTCCCTTTTTGGCCCAGTTTTGGCACTCAATGCCATGGTACTAAGCTGCCAAAGCCATGGCACTATTGTGCGTCCAGTTCCCCACATATGTGCTCAGCGCTGTGGCGCTTCAATCGCAGGCAGCATATTAAAACCTCCCTGCCACTTACCCCCCCCCCCCTCCACCTCCTTGCCCTTGGCTGCCGCCACCCTTCCTTTGCCCTTCTCCCAACCCTCTCCTCCTCCTCCTCCACCTCATTCTCCTCCTCCCCTTCTCCTCTTCTTCCTCATTTCTCCTTTCCCGCGAGGTGCGCTTCCCTCTCTTCTAATCTTTTGGTTTTGGGCATAATCATGATATTTTTGCACATAGATCTCCCTATTTAGGCATGTAGAACTATTTATCATCATGTTTACTTATAAATCTTGGTGTGAACTTGGTTGGATCGTGTTAAAGTTTTAATTTTTGTATAAAAATTTTAATTTTTATTTGTTTATTGTGTTAAAATGCTTGTTTTGACGTAAAGTTGTAATTTTTATCGTGCAATTTACCTAATAATGGTTGAAACAATAAAAGATTAAAACTTCATAATTTTTGACCATGTCCGAGCGACCACGTTTTGTATGCCAAATTGATTAATTAATTAAATCATTAAAATAAATTATTTTAATTCATATTTGATTGTGAAATGATCATAGTGCAAAAATCTTAAGTTGAATTATAATAGTCAACTTAATTATGTTAATTAATCAAACAAAGTAAGATTACTTTGATAAAGATAATCTTTGATTAATGGGAATAGGTCTGAGTTTGACTCAATGTCTTTCAAGTTATTCAGATTTAAAGTCTAAACGATGAAATTATCATCATGGTTAAGTTTAAATATTGACCTTACATCTCAAGTTAATTTTTATAATTTTATCAAAATTTTATTCTTGATTAGTGTGTCAAGTATCTCTGGTTAAATTGTTCCAGGCTTCTCGGGCATTTTGACATCTTCAACTAGATTCCAGTGTGCAGGTTGAATTCTGATATTTATTTCAATATGCATCGAAATCTCTTTCTCGTTATCACTATTTATTTTTACATAATCATATGCTTCTATGATGATGTGCTCACTATGAGAATGATGGTATGATGTTAGTGTTCGTATTTTTTGACCTTTTGCATGCTATGTCATCTTGCCACATTTAGGATTTCTTTATGTCATTGCACACTTACATCATACAGGGTTTGAGTAGTGGGTTTACATTTGCTAGGCCATGCGGAGTTGCGCTCCGTTGAGTTAGGACATAGAACTTGTCTCGTAGGTCCATTAGGACTCCTTTCTACTTGATATGTCACTTGGCTCTATGTTATTTTGTTTTTATATCGTAGGATATGTTATTTTGTTTTTATATCTTATTTTATTTGATCCCTTTATCTACGGGCCACACAACTGAATTTTTGGATTAATAAAACGTCAAGATTGAGATCTCTTGATGTGAATTTCGAAAAACATGAGATCTAGTTCAAAAGTCATATTAGTGTTATTTATCAGACTCTTCCTAAGCTTTAACCTTACAGTATGATTTTCGGATTTTATATGCAAGTGTAACAGATGGGAGCATGACATCCACTGAGGAGCGGGCCTGGTCAATACCCACTTATGGTGCTTGGTTTAGCAATTAATATTATTTATGATGATTTTCATATCTGGAGTGTGCAATGCTATAGTGATGATTAGTTAAACCATATTAATCATAGTACGAGGACGTTATTATCGACTAGATTCCAGTTCATGCATATGATTTAGGCCCTATTAGCCACAGTGTTGGTATGTTACTGTTGAGTAGCTCTAAAACCAACCTGTGGACTAGGTTTTTTATGTTTGGTTTGTTGTTGGCTCGATCTGAGTAGCACGCAATAGCTTCGGCTCCATTGGTCTGGTACCAGGAGGAGCCTTTGGTGTTGTTGTGGGCTTGGGTATTGGGCACATCCATTATTGAGTTATCCATTCAGTCCCAATTGCCAAGATGGTGGCTCATGTTGTTTGATTGTATTGTGTGGTTAAGGGTCGTGTTCACACGTGTTTCGTGCGTATTTCACCTTTGGTGTCGGGTTAGCCTAGAATATTGGCTGCTTAGGCATGACATTTCAACATACCTTGATAGCCCTAGATGTGCCCTAGAAGCTTCCCCAGTCACCCCAATTCCCCACTCCTCCCCCCACCCCCACCTTTCCCGTTTTCTTCCTCCCCCATTTTCCCTTGCTTTGCCAGATCGGCGCTCAGGCCTCAAAGCCCTGGTACTAGCACGCGTGTAGGTTTCCCACATATGTGCTTAGCACCATAGTGCTCATATGCACTCACTTGATGAGTGCCGCAACGCTGATGTCATGAGCAAGGATGGTAAAACACCTCCCTCTTCTTTTTCTTACCCTTTCTCCCTCTCCACCCTAGCCGCCACCGCCCTCTACCCCTTGGCCATCGTCCAACCCTCCTAGCCTCCTTCTCCTCCTCCTTCCTCCTTCCCTTCCCTCTCCTTCCTCCTCCCTCACTTCCCTTAATGAAGTGCGCGCCTTCTCCCCCATTCTTTTCATTTTTGTGCGCGGTCTTGATAATTGCATGTGGAACTCTATGATTAGGCATGCAAATTCAACATCATATCATGTAGATCGAGTAGTTTTCTTGTTGATTTTGCGATAAAAAATATGATTTTTATTATTTGTTGAGTTTTGACTAATAAAATGTAATAAACTATTTGTGTCAACCTAAAATTATAAAATCTACCGACTAATCTACCTAATAACGGTCGAAACTATAAAAAGATTAAAACTCTATATTTTTTGTCGCATCCAAACAATCTAATTTTGCATGCCAAATTAATAAATTAATTAAAGAGCTAAAATAATAATATTTTAACTCATATTTAATGGTGAAATAATCATGATGTGAGATTCTTAAGTTAAATGATAATTAACTTAATTATCTTAATTAACTAAGCAATATAAGATTATTTTAATAATGATAATCTTTGATTCACGTGTACGAGTATGGTTTTTACTTAAGATCTTTCTAGTTCTTCTAATTAAAGTTGCTAGGGTGACATGATCACTTTGGTTAAGCTTAAATAATTGACCGAAATCTTAAATTATTTTTCATAATATTGTCAAAATCTTATTCTCAATTAATGTGTCATGTAACACCCCAAATCCAGTTTACTATTAAACCAAACTAGAAATATTACGGGAAACCAAACCAATTCTCAAATTCAATTAATTTGGTCGACCCGAACTTAAACGGAAGATATCTAATCCAAGTGTCATAAGATGAAAAGAATGCCACAATGAATATATGAAATGCACAACTTAGGAGCATGCTATGTGGATGATATGATAATGAAAAATCACACTCCATTCGATTTAATATTATAATAATCTTGTAAATATACGTACAGAGTTTCTCTTAAAAGTGCAATAAGGGAACCACCTTGTCCATCATTATATCATAGTATGTGTATATATATATATATATATATATATATATATGATAAATATCAAGATATATCACAACATCACACTTTGTTAACATTATAACATTTCTATATCATAATCCTTGACTGGGTCTTGACCCATCTATTATTCACATTCACATGGCCGAAAGTTTATTAACTTCAAGTTTACTAACTTCATTCACAAAACAAGTTAACCATGCATTAAACATCATCAAAATATTTTATCAAAAGTTTTACACATTCACCAGCATCACAATAAAGTGCCCTATTGTCGGGCATGTGTGTGTGCAAAGATGTCATTGCTCCCTATTGTGTCTGACGCTCACCTATATATATAATAGAAAACCGTCATCAATGGTTGTCATTGTTCCAGAAAATAACTAATATCAAATTGTCAATGAAAGCTAATTCTCATAAAAAGAAAACATGCTTATACTTCATTAGAACTCTCATAAGGATATTTACTAAGGAGCCATCGAGCTATAGTCTAGACAGCATCCCAAAACTGACTGGTTTGATGCCTCTCTAGGCATTTTCTCATTTTTCTGATCCCTCGAGATTACAAGTATATCTTAAACCCTCTCCGAACCTCCATATTTCTCTTGGCCCCGATCATGAAGGTCAAGTACTCTAAGGCAATCGCCTTCAGTACCCTTTGACCGGGTTGAGAAAATCGGCCGATTCCGTGCGGAATCGGCCAATTTAAATCGGATCGGCGCGATGCCGATCCGATTTCGGGGCCGAATCGGTCGTCCCCGAATCGGTCACTGAATCGGCCGATTTCGGCCGATTCCAACCGATTTAACTCGGAATCGGAATCGGCCGATTTAAATCGGAATCGGTTTTTACGAAATTACTAAAATGCCCTAGGTATGATTTTAATTAAATTAATTAAGCATGGGTAAAATGGTAATTTGGCTTTTAAAACCCTCCCCGCTTCCGCCGTCGCGCTCGCTCCGCCGCCCTCCGCTCCGCTTCCGCCGCAGCTCCGCCACGGCCGTCCAACCACACCACTGCCGTCCGACCATGCCGCCGCCCCGTTTCCGCCCCGCCGTGCGTCCCCGACTCCGGGGTCGCCGCCCTCCGCTCCGCTTCCACCGCAGCTCCGCCACGGCCGTCCGACCACGCCGCCGCCCCGTTTCCGCCTCCGCCGTGCGTCCCCGACTCCGGGCTCGCCGCCGGCGGGGGTAGGGAGGGAGGGTGGCATTCTCATAATTAAAAGTTGACTCGAGTGTAACTCGAGTCAAAAATAATAATTAATTTATAAATAATTTAAAAAAATCTTAAAAAATATTTAAAAATATCATAAACTATAATACACAGAATAATATCAAAATAACATCAATACCTAATTTTAATATATTTATATTATGAATTATCAAATTATTATATATAACCGATTAAATTAATTTGGACCGATTCAACTGAACCGATTCCTGGCCGATTCAGACCGATTCCGATTCCGATTCCGATTCACTGGAAAACCGATTCCGATTCCGATTCCGATTTATGCAACCATGCCCTTTGAACCACATGTCCGGATTGCATTGTACTAAACAGTACCAATAAACCCCACCTTTCTCCTGGTATGAGGAACTCAAAATGCAGGTTATTATAATCCCTAAAGAATAGAACAACCCTCTCACTAATCTAGAGTCTGTTGTAAATGGCACGGGCACCCACTCGTGGTACCTTTGATTCAGTTTCACCATCTCTTGTCTCACTGCAAACTCGATAAAATCATATATAGGCATGGGACGAAATTTAATATTTTAGGCCAATAGGCAACTTGCGATAGATCTTATTTGCAAAATCAGACTCAAGGGATCTCATCCTCCAGGGTTGTTAATCCCAAAAACTGGTTCGTTAAAATAGCTTGTATTAAGTAGGGTTCGATAAAATAACCACTTAACATGTCCTACAACATATAATCCAAAGCAACAATAAAAGAGATCGACAAATAAGAGTACGAGTCCTAAGCACACCTGGTAGAAGCTTAAACCGTGATATCGCGCCTATACGACAAACTTATACACCGATCCTACACAAACAAAACTAAATTCTAAATCCCATGTACACCCATATAATGCATGAATGACATGATGGATAAATCAAACAATACTATGACAATCATGTGTATCCTGATCAATGAAAACAACTAATAATCATGTCATATATGTGTGATAAACCTGTAGTTAATTCCATATCATGGTAATACAATTAAATTCAAATATCATACAATAATTTCATTAATTAGTACTTAGTCATATGAATCTAATTACTAGGTGATTATGCTATCAACATCACAAATTTATTGATATGTAATTAAACATAACAACTAACTAAATAAATATCATAATTTTGATAATCAAACTAATACTCAATTACGACAAATTATTCTTTAGAACTAGATATATAATTCACGAGTTTAATTATCTAACATTAATTAATAGGAAATATCGACAAGCACATATTTTGAATTAACTAATCAAATATTTTCCCATAATTACAACAACGTAAGCATTCACAATAATAAGCAATAAATCTTAAGATCCTAAAATCAGTACACAAATCAAAGTTATGGATATAACCACAATGATGTACATGCTAATGATGATCAATCATGTAACATTAAATAAAATTAAATTGAATACCTAAGTCAGCGATCAACCAGCGTCGACGGTGACGGCCACAATTGCCGGAGGTTGCCATGAGGAGGGAGACGGCGGCTGTGATTGCCATCCCATGAGCGAAGTCGGCAATGGGGGAGTGGCTAGAGTGCCACTGGCCATCGGCAATGGTCAATCTCCGGCGGCAGCCATGGGTTGTGGTCAGCTAGGGCAGGAGTGGCTAAGAGGGTGATGTCGACTAGGAAGAGGGGAGGAGGGCTAGGGGAGGTTAGGTTGGCTAGGGGCCGGACAGCATGGCCGGAAATAGTGCGTGAATGGCCGGAGGTTGTGCTAGTCGCCAGTGACAGTGCATGCAAGCGGTGGCCCTGTTTCACTCATGGTTGCCTTACATGTAACGACCCAGCCCAAAGTGCAACTTAATGGCCTAAGTCATTTCTTCAAAATTGGTTAACCAAGTTAAAGATCTATAGTCCATTCACATTTATGAATAGGATCTTATCCCATTAGGTATCAGAAGTGGGACTAAGTTGAGGGATTTCATAATCCACCCACCTTAGGAAATTTCATCCCCAAAATTTCTACATTCAGTCTGTTGCTAGCATCAGCACATGTTAGGCCCGTGACTGGCAGCCTTAGCCAAAGTCCATAGTTCAGTCCACCATCTAACACGAAACCAGGTTGCTCTGATACCATTTGTAACGACCCGACCCAAAGTGCAACGTAATGGGCTAAGTCATTTCTTTAAAAGTGGTTAACCAAGTAAAGATCTATAGTTCATTCCCACTTATAAACAAGAACTTATCCTAGCAGGTATTAGATGTGGGACTAAGTTGAGGGATCTCACATTGCATGTCGTCGCACAGGTCGAGGAAGGGTTGGAAATGATGAATGAAGGGCTAGGGAGGGTTGCTAGTTGGCGGCGACACTTGCAAGGCAGCGGCGGTGGGTGGCTGTGAGGGGAAACATGGAGAAAAGGGAAGGGAGAGGAAGGAGGAAAGGAAGTGGAGGAGGTGGCCGCAACGGCGAGGGAGGTCACCGGAGGCGGCAAGGGTGGTTGTCAACAAAGGGTTGGGGAATGATGGGGTCAAGTGGTATTTTGGAGAAGAAGGTCGAGGGTATAAAAACATGTTGGGGGCAGTTTTCTAAATAAAACTTGACTTGGTCGAGTCAATAATAATAAATAAATTCTTTAAAAAATATAAAATAAATATGGAAAAATACTATAAAATAAAATATGCTCAATAAAATAAAATAACATGCTCTAAACCTACTAACCCACCCAAAAATCCTATCTAACACATCCTAGCACGGTAAGCAACCTAATTCTAATTTCTACGATTTAATGCATGGAATAAAATAAAAAAAATCTGACATAATATCGTATATTCTAATAACTTACTTTCTTGCTATGTTATTGACATTATCATCATATACTCGGATACACTCGACCCTCATGGCTCATAACACACACAACTGGCCTCGGCTCGATGCACATGTTTAGAAACTAACTCAACTCATACTGACAGCTAAACAAATCGGTTCATGAGTATAAAACCATGACTTGAGTCACACGTTTTGCAACTTTCCCTCATTATAAAAATTTCGTCTCCAAAATTTTAAATCAAGGAGGTTTGACTAACATGCACTATCTATACAAACTGAAATCTTGAGCTGGAATACCTTAGCAAGTAGATGGTTGCTCAAACAACTCTAGATATCTCCTCTTGTTCTCGTCTTTATGTTCTCATGTAGACTATTCAACTTCTTGTCAAGTCCATTGCACTCATACCAAGGTAATTTTTTTTGTCTAAGAATCTTCATCCTACGATCGACGATCTTCACAGCATCCTCTTTATACATCCAGTCAGAGCAAAGATCTATCTCTCGGAAGCTAATGATGTAAGAGTTGTCTAGATGATATTCCTTCAGTAGGGATATATGGAATATGTCATGGACGGCTGATAGGTGAGGTGATATGCCACTTGGCCGATGTGTTCAAGAACATCAAACGGGCCAAAGTGTCAAGGACTCAATTTCACTTGCTTACCACATCTCATGTTTCCTTTGGTCCAGGAAACTTTCAAGAGAACATGATCTCCGATCGCGAAGTGAACCTCATGATGGCGCTGGTCGGCGTAGCTCCTCTATCGGTCCTGAGCTGACCTCATTCTCTCTTGGATTAGCACCACTACCTCCTGTGTCTACTGAATCATCTCTTGACCAACTACCATCAGCTTATTGCCTTGAACCCAACATACTAAAGATCTGCACGACCTACCATATAGTGCTTCAAACGGTGCCATCCCAATGTTAGCCTGATAATTGTTGTTGTATGCAAATTCCACTAAGGGCAAGTGTTCTTGTCAACTACCTCCAAAATCAAGTATCATGCCCTGAGCAAATCCTCAAGGATCTGGATGGTCCTCTTGGATTGCCCATTAGTCTAAGGTTGAAATGCGGTGCTGAACATTGACTTTGTGCCCATGGTTGCCTAAAATGTTCTCCAGAATCTAGATGTAAACTGTGGGTCTTTGTCCGATATAATCTCTAAAGGCAATCCATGTAATTGTACTATCTAGTCGCTATATAATGTCACCAAAGTGGTCAGTGGGTAATCCATCCTGATTGGTATGAAATATGCACTCTTTGTCATTCGTTCTACTTATTACCCACATGACATCTCTCTGCTTGACAGGTCTTAGACAACCCTACCACAAAACCATATGCTATACTCTCCTACATCCACTCAGGTCTCTAATGGCTGTAAAGTTCCATCGGGGCAAATGTGTTCAGCCTTCACCTGTTATAAACCAAACCCTGGCGACCATATCAAAAACTTCCCTCTTCAATCTTGGCCACCAATATGATCACCGAACACCATGATACATCTTCACTCCACCTGGATGCACTACACACCTCAAAGTGTGGGGTTCATAAAGAATAGTGTTGCAAAGTCCGAGATACTTGGAGATGTCAGGTACAAAAAGATGGCATCTCAGTTCAACCAATCAATATGCATCTTTCGCCAAATCTATGTAAATCCCCTACTCCAACCACTAACTCAACTGCCCATCTTTTTCTTGCGTGGTCTTGATCTGTTCAAGTATACTCAGTTGAATCGAGAGTCTTGTCATTATTCCCACTAATTGCCTTTGGCTTATATCACTCCGAGTTACTGAAACTGCTGCTATTCCCATTAAACCTCGAACTGGCTTCCTACTTAAAGTGTCCACTACTAAATTTGTCCTTGCCCTCATTTTACGAGGTATCCATCTCAAAATCAGACAACAGTTCCCACCATTTCCTTTGTCTACTGTTCAAATCTTTCTATATAAAAATATACTTCAAACTTTTGTCATGAGTTAAAAAACTAAAGGAAGTCCCATAGAGGTAATGTCTCCATGTTCTGAGGGCAAAGATCATATTCAGGAGCTCGTGCACCTTTAGCTAACTAGATGCATAGGCAATAACTTTGTCTCTGGATCAAGACACATCCAAGGCCAACTCCTGATGCATCAGTGTAAACCACAAAATCATTGTGTCCTTCTGGCAAAGTTAGAACAGGAGCTGAAGTCAATCTATCCTTCAGTATCCTGAAGCTCTTTTCACACACATCTATCAATATAAAGTGTTCCTCCTTTCTAGCCAGTCATGTAAGAGGGGTTGCTATAGAGGAGAAACCTTAGATGAATATCCGGTAGTTCCCTGCTAGACCAAGGAAACTTCACACCTCTATTGGTGTTCTTAGCTGCTCCCACTGTACAATTGCCTCTATCTTTGCTAGATGTACTAAAATACTAGCTGTTGACACAATGTGCCCCAAGAAGTTGGCTTCTGAGAGCCATAAGTTATACTTCGAGAATTTCCCATATAATTTGTGCTAACTTAGAATCTGTAGTACAGTTCAAAGATGCTCCTCATGCTCTTCTCTAGATGAAGAGTATACCAAGATGTCATCTACAAAGACTATTACGTACTGATCCAAGTATAGACTGAACACTCTGTTCATCAATTCCATAAATGCTGCAAGAGCATTAGTCAAGCCAAAAGGCATGACCAAAAATTTGTAGTGTCCATATCTAGTCCTAAATGCAGTCTTCAAAATATCTTCATCCTTAATCCTCAACTGGTGGTAACTAGATCTCAAGTCAATTTTGAAAAGACTACTACTGAGTTCAATTGGTCTAATAAGTCATCAATGCGAGGAAGGGGATATTTATTTTTGATGGTTACATGGTTTACCATCCTATAGTCAATGCACAAACGCATACCTCCATCTTTGTTCCTCACTAACAATGTCGATGCTCCCTATGGCAACACACTCGATCTAATAAATCTATGATCCAACATTGTCCGTAACTGCTTCTTCAGTTCCCGAAGATCTAGTGGCGCCAACCTATACGGTGCTCTAGAGATGGTGGTGCTGTTCCTAGCATCAAGTCGATAGCAAATTCCACTTCTCTCTCTAGCAGCAAACTAGTGACCTCATCTGGAAAAACAACTATGAATTCCTTGACCGCTGAGATCTACTCAATACTAAACCTATCCTCTGGACCACTCGCCTGAGTTAGTACTAAGGCTACCATCACTAACTCACAACCTTTGCCCAACTGTCTCACTGCACTCTGATGGGAGATCCAACCTCGTTCTCTTTCGTTGCCCTGACCTTTGAAGAAAAAGTTGTGGTCATGGGTGGTCTCAAAATGAAGTTCTAGGTGAGGGGAAGCTGTTTGGGTGGTCGGCCTCGCCAAAGGAAACTCACTGGCGCTGAAAAATGCCTTGAAAGTGGCTGCAGCAATAGAAAATCAATGTCAAAAAATGGTCTGCCAGAGGCAAACGTGGTGGCACTGGCATCGATGGTGGGTTCTGATCGGTAGCCGACCACAAGGCAGTCATGATCGTACCGGCCCAATGGCCGGAGGGGGACTGGAGATTCGCTGGCGGCGTTAGGGGTGGAAACACTCCAAAATCTTGGGAAAATCACTGAAAAATAATTGGGTGAAGCTAAGGCTAACGTGGACTACTCTGATCTTGCCACATGGCACAATCTCAATGTCTGACAACTCATGGGCCTAATGGGCCCCACCCACCTAGGGACTATGCAATATTATATATATATATATATATACGAAAAGCTTTGATCGAGACCGTCCAAAATTGAAACTGACATGAGGCTTAAAAGTGACTTGATGCTTAGAAATCAAGGCAATAAGGCCAAATGGGCCTCAAAACCCTGAACTCAAAATGGTGAAAAATCTGTGATTCAATTAAGCTGGGCCCACTGGGGCAATTAAGTAGTCCAAAATTCTTAAGATTTATGTAAATGAGATACCCTGAAAATCTCAAATAAATACTAAACGCTGCAACAGGTTAAATGTAAGCTTAAACCCCTGGCTAACACATACAAATAAATCTATATACATCGATATACACTGATAACTCATACTCTAATGTAACATGACTGAAGCTATCATTTGCATGTTGGGCATACTCACTACCATAACGTACTAATAAGGCAATCTGAGCCCCATACTTATAGTTTAAAAACTAGTTTAACTCGAACTCACTTAAACTAACTCAAGAGTAGCCCATACCAGGCAAAATTACAATTGGGTAAAACCTTAACCCGAAGTTAGGGTTTTACAGTTTTACAATTCAATAATGTTTTTCTATTTAAAGTCATAAACACCCCTAAATATAGGTTTGGGTGGAGAAGTAATAAATAAAAAAATGTGGGCCGATTTGGGTGGAGAGTTTTTATTAAAAAAAGGGATGGGTTGGTTTGGGGGCAAAAAAAAAGTAGGTTATAAAAGAAAGAAAATGGCTTAATCTTTTGTTAAAATAAATTCTTCTTATTTTATTTAAATATTTTACACAAATTGATTTTGTGTGGTTGTATTAATTTTTTTCTAAATATTTTATCTTTAAATTGAATTTTAAAAAACTTGTGAAAATTTATGTTTGTTCTATGTATATTTTACATGAATATGTCTGGCTTTAGGCCTTTATCTCGATAAATCAACCTTATATTTTTAAGTCCTTGGCTCATTTTCTATCAGTTTCCCGCTCCAACCCACATGTAATGGTATTTATGAATTTAATTAGAAAAGTACTACTGAATCGTAAAACCATGATAAAGTACCATCGAATCTAAAAATAAATATTATTATTGACTAGCAGCAAAATACAACTTTTTGGCATAATTAGGCAGGTATTTGATATTTATGTTAACAGACCTGCTTACCCGATTGATATTTATATTAAGCTGATTTCAAAGATTTATACGTGCTATTTGATAATTACACTAATTTGTACTACCCACGAAACCATCACATAGTTTCACTAAATGCATGCAATCTCTAAGAACCAAAACATGAGAACTTCCTGATTTTGCTACCCATAGCAAAAGCATGAAGGGTCATTGTGCATCAGTTGAAGATTTTGAGACTCCATGGTCTACAAATAGAACTTGGTTAAGATCATTATAAACAATAAAATCCTAAGCGGCAATATTATGATAGAAGCTCCCATCTACAAAGATAAAGATATTCGACAGAGAAGTTTAGAGATCTGGGAATATCTATCTCTTTACACATCAAAGCCAACGATTTTGTAGATCAAACATATTCATGAATGGCTTTGGAACCTTTCTACAATGTTTGGAGATCAGTCTTCAATTGTTGGATACGAGCTTGAGAGCTTGAGCCGTACTTGACCTCCAAGGCAACCCAAGCATGACGGGCGGTCTTCTTGTCGACAACCTGAGATAGAACGGCATCAGAGAGGAGACCAAGTTCCATCCAAGGACCATCTGGTCTAGCCGTGTCTAGCTTGTAATATCAGCAGAAGAGGTCGGTGTAGTAAAAAGACCATCGATGAGGCCAAGAATATTTTGGCTTCGAAGGAATGGATAAACTTGTGTTTTCCACAATAAAAAATTATCACTCCCCCGCATCTTCACAGAGATGTCCCAAGAGATGCGCTAACCTCTAGAAAAACAATGGGTAGAGGAGGAGGCGAAACCATATTAAAAAGATAAGAGGGAAAAAAAATTTTAAACCCAAAATTGTAGATACCATGTTAGAGAAATTTTCCCACAAATGTTTCATTTCATTTTGTATTATATTTATAGACAATACAAGAAGTATAAAGTACACAGAATCAGAAGATACACAACAGATTACAAAAGAAGAGGAGATGATAAAGAGCAGTAGTTGACCATATCATGACTAGATTTGGGTAACTTTGACAAGAGATGAGGACTGATTCGTTAGCATATCCTTGTATCATAAAAAAGACTTTGAGTAATATCCTTGCCTTTTTGAAATTTTGTGAACCAGATCGTGAACATCAATATTTATTTAATTATTTTCCCTTCATGGAAGACCTCATTTTTTAGTAACTAGCAAGATCATAAGTTTTAATCGTAGATCAAAACCTCCAAGAGATTCTGAAACTTTAATGGAAAGTCTATTAACTTCTGTACTTGATGTACATGGTAATTCAGATATTTGAATGCCCAGCAATGCAAAAACTAGGGCCCTAGTCAAATTGCATTTGAAAAAGATGTGACCTATGTTTCAGGTTCCAATTTGAGAAATAAACAAATGTCATCTTGGATAGGAATTTTTCACTTCTCAAGGTTGGACATTGTAAGAAGAACCCGATTTGTAATTTTCCATCCCAGTAGAGGAAGCTTTGGAGGTAATCCAAACTTCCACCACTTTTTTTTTAAACTTTTTACATGAAAAGGTGATAGAATTTTTAATATTATCACATGGTGGAAATATTATGTATAATTACCAAAAAATTATAATTTTTTAAAAAAATGATCCAACCACCGCCGGCTGCCCCAAGTCCAGATCTTGCCACGGCGGTCCTCCCCCCAACACTTAATAATATTTTTTAAGTATTTTGGTCGTTGTGGCGGGTAGGCCAACGGGCAATCAATGGTAGGCATTTTGGTTGAATAAATTGTATTTATTTTCTAGGTTTTGGTTAAAAGTATTTTAAACAATTCATATCATTTCCATTTTCTAGTAATTAGGCCTCATTTTCCACCACCTCATAATATTAAAAAAGTTTCTCCAATTTCTGGTAAAAAATTCTTTTAATCATACTTTTAATCGTAATATATTTTTGATATGCTACAAAAATATTAAAACAAAAAATAAACTTTCTTCCAAAAATTTGTTGTTTCTTATGTCAAATTTTCTCTTTGTATGTTTTTTGCAAATGATTGTGGTTGTGTTTTTTACAACTATTTCAATGAAATAAAAAATTACAACGAAGAGCAACTAAAATACATAGAATATATGTATCTATCAATCACCCTCTTCTTGTTCTTCTCCCACCATAACCTTGCAGTCTCTTCATTGAACATCTCTTGTCTGGAAAGTAAAACAAGTAAAACAATATCGTCAATAACTAGGATGGTTCTTATAAACGATGTGATTTTAACAAACAAATTCATGAATCAGATCATATATTTTGTTCTTGTCATGCATTATCACTTCTAATTCTGCACATTACTTGGTCAAAACTGTGCAAAATTGAAATGTATACCAATAAAATGTCTTCACAAAAACAATTTATGAGAAACCTATAGGCTGACTTCTCTTAGTTGGCGACTGCCATCTGGGAGAGAAGCTATAGTTAATGTAACTACTGGGTCCTCCTCCTCTTCCCATTCCACCACTTGCACAGTACTTTCCTTGTCTTCACTTCTTGTAACTAAGCCTTTCATGTATTGCATTTGCTCTTCAACTGGTCTTGATTACTATCATTGTTTTCCTTCATTTCATCATCATCAGATGGTATATCAAGGTCAATCAGATTGTTACCCATATGATTACTCTTATGTCATTCATTTGTATTTATATCATATTTTGCAATAGAGTAGAGCTCCATGATTCTGCTACAGTTTTCTACCCACCATTCATGAGCTGTCTCTTCATCAAACAATTCTTCCCTGATCAAGCATGCAATATACACACATGACTATGATTTTTTAGTTGCCTAGAAGTGTAGATTATAAAATGAAATATGAAAATGCTTGTTCATGTTATCAACCTGAAACTAGCTTCCTTCAAGAGACTGCCACTGGCGTGAGGGATTGACACAAAAGTTAGGCTAATCCCATCCTCCACCTCAGCCACCCATTCTTTACTCTTGTCATCGTCTATGATGATAGGATGGACTTTTGCTAGTGAATTTGTGGCAGCTACCATGGCCGGCTTCTTCGATTCATGAAAGCATGCCAATGCTTTCAACACCTTCAATGCCTCCAACGCCTTCGACGCTAATCTTCTAATCTATTTTCCAAAAAAGACATTTAGAACGTGATATATATAGTTGTGAGATTCGGTTTTAACTCAAAAAATCTAACAGGTCAACTCCAAACTCCACAAGTGACTTCAATTTAACAAAACTCTGTGCATATTTAAGTAAACAAAATATCAGCAAATGGGTAGTCTAATAATCACTACTAGAACAAGATCTAAGGGGCATTCTAATAATCACTACTAGAACAATTGTATAGTATAGATAAACAAAAACATAACAACAAAAACGATGCATGTGCATAACATACATAACCTAAAGATGTTTGACAAATAAAGTAATGAACAAGTGAATAAGTCGAAGATTAGATACATGGGACAAAATGGCCTTGTTGAGCATTTTGTAAGCAAAAACACTTAAACATGCATAATAAATCAATTCAATAGAACCAAAAAATATTGTACATACCACGCTTGCGAGAGGTAAAAAGCCTTTAAGTAAAAAGAAGATTTTTCTAGAAAAGATTGATTTGCTTCCTTTTAGCTCGGGTAAGATTATTTAGCATGCCTCAATTGTAAAACATAGGTATATATAGAGAGAGACCCCTCTAAAATTTACATTCAGTCACTACGCAAGAAGTGAAGGCCAGAGTCACTGGACCAAAACCTTCATAGAAAAATGATTGGCCACAAGTTTTAAGAAAGCTCCAATTTAAAACTCACCTTCAAACCCCAATTGCATTTATTTATTTTAAGAAAACTTGACACCCTAACTGGTCCAGTTTGGTCTAACTATTTACCGACCAAGATTTGTGCTGGTTTGGTTCGATTCACGTAGTTCGCACCAATTTTGCGTTGTCTTCACTGACATGAGGTACACTCTAATTTCGGATAGTTCTAGGACATGCATCTGCACATAGGCTTGTTTGTTATTATATATTTTTGTTATTGTTTTATGTATTTTTCATTTACTTTTATGTTTTGTACTTGTTAGTTGAGTTGTCATTTAGGGTTCTGTCTCGCTAATATTATTATTATTTTGACTATTGATTGTTGACGATTGACTATTTGATCGGTTGATCACACTTACAAAACCCGTACTTTCGGCCTGTTTTTTGTTTGACTAATTTGAGCCATTTTGGTGTTGGTTTGGCTATTGCGTGTATGGGAAGTCCGATGGGTCGTATTTGCTAATTTTGAGACCGGTGTGTCTTAATGTGTGTGGGTGGCTATGAGTTGGACAAAAATACCTTGTTGGTTGTAAGTGATATTGGATGTCTAGGCGTATTAGGGTTTTACTAGGGCCATTGCCTCATATAGCGCGTTCATTTTGGTCTTAAGACTGGGCATTGCATGCATGAGAATCTCGAATGTAGCGTTTGGTCATCTTGCTTGTCCCTTGCGTTGTGCATATAACAACCTGCCCTCAATTTAAATAAAAACAGCCTGAAGGACCGGGTCAAAACGTCTTCGTAATACTCGTAATTAAATAAAACAAAATCATATGGCACAAGTGGTACCATTATGTAAACCACTAATATGTCCCATTATAATATATATCCATATATCCTTTCCACGTACTAATTAGCAAATAAGTCAAATAATATCAAGTTCTTATTACATGTATAAAAATTAATGAACAATTAATGATATAAAGTAAGCCTAAGTATTGATTTATATATCTCGTCACTCCAAAGCCTTCAATTACCTATGAATTACATGATCTGTTTGCTCAGTACCAATGTAGGTGTTGATTTGTCCACTTACATATGTACTACTAATTAGTAACAAAATACAATTAAATACAAATTGATCAAACTCAATACAAAAGGACAATAATTCTATCACATAATTTCATTGTATACCATCAATGTCGTCTTAATCCTTCCATATAAAATCATCAGCAATAATACCATCATATATATATAACAAGTATAAATATGATATTCCAGTAATAATTAACTCAACAATAAATTTACAATTCATTAGATCAATTATTTTACACTTAATTAATCTAATGTTCTTTTATTGGGTAGACCACAAAAGAGTAGCTAAATCCCTTTCTTATTATACACCCTTAATGTAGTTCCCTTTTATCAATTTCATCTTTTCCGGACATGCAATTCACACACCCTCAACTTTTTACCACATTCAAAAACATGAGAAAAATATCAGTCTCAATTGTTTAATGTCTCATGTACTTTATACTACTCATCCTTGTGAGCATACATCCGAGTTGGCATCTCAACTTTAGGGTTTAGCAAGAGTTTTAACCTAGTGACTGAATATATTATAACTTGCACAATACAAATCCCAAAGTGAGCAAGTAAGTTAATCAAATCTAATTCAACTAAAGACTCAAGTTTTGATGAATATATCCAACCATGCAAGATTTTGAAGTTTTAGTTGAATTAAAATTTGTTAACTTAATATTCTCCAGCAAACAAGTCAAATACAAGTGAAAAACCCACTACTCGAGTCAAGGCTTTATACTCATAAACTGGTCGGTTCAACCGTCGGTCCAAGTCGAGTCAATTTCAGAATACGTGCGCTAAGCCAATGCCGACCGTGTATTATGAACTACAAGGGTCATATGTACTCAAGTATATGATGATAACGTTAGTAATTCAGTATCAGAATGAGTTATCAAAGTATATGGGAGTATGCCCAATTTATTTTATTTATAGAAGACCGTAAAATTAGATTTAGGTCGTTTATCGTGTTAGGACACGTTATTTATTACTTTTGGGTGGGTTAATAGGCTGTAGAACATGTCATTTGACTTAGGTTGACATTATTTTATTTTATGGTATTTTATTATAGTTTATGTTTTTTTTAGTATTTATTTATTATTGATTCAAGTCGGGACGAGACAAGTTTTATCTACAAAACTGCCAGCGACCCCTGCCCTCCCCCCTCCCCTGACCTTCTTCTCTAACACCGCCCAACTCCCCCATTTCTCAACCACTTCCTTTTCTCCCTCTCCGTTTTTCCTCACGGCCACCCACTGCCACTACCTTGCAGGTGTTGCTACCGGCCACCAACTCCAGTGACGACCTCTGGCGACCCTCCCTAGCCCATCAGCCCTCCTTCCCGACCCTTCCCTAGCTTGCACGGCGACCCATGCAAAATAGGGCCACCGCTTGCACCGCCGCCATCCACACCGTCACCCCCCTAGCCAATGCCAACCTCCCATAGCCCTCCTCCCCTCTCCCTAGCTGACACCATCCACTTAGCTACTCTCTGCCCTAGCCAACCTCAACCTCCACCGCCACTGGTGACTGGCCATCATCACCAGCCAGTGGGAGCTTTGGCCACCTCAACCCACTCCTCTCCTCATTGACTTCGCTTGTGGGACAGCAACCACAGCCACTGTCTCCTTCCTCACGGCAACCACAGCTGTCGTCGCAGTCGCATGACCGCCGACTTATGTGTAAGATTTAATTTCATTTCATTTCATATGATTGATCATGATGATTATATTGTTGATTAAATTGTGTGATGTGGATGAATTGATGCCAATTGTGTATGCTATGTGAATGCTTGTGTTGTTGTAATTAAAAGGAAGATGCTTGATTAGTCCTCATCAATCCAAATAGTGCCTAAACCTGTCAACATTATAATCATGTACAACTATATAATACTAAGATAATACAATAATATTTGAGGCAAAGCTCAACAAGGTAAGATAAACCTAATAATCATGTCATATATGTATGATAAACCTATAATTAATTCTATATTATGGTAATGCAATTAAATTCAAACGTCATCTAAGCATGCAATTGAATCCATTCACACACATCATACAAATTACATCACAATATAATCATAAATTATAATACTAATATATCAACCTAGTTCATAACAATGATCTAAATTTCAAATCAATCATCACGTAATTTTTATAGAAATCTTGTAAGTTGTGAATAATTAAATGACTCTATGATAATACCATAACTTGATATGAAGAAATCTAGGGTTTCTAAGCAATTTCAATTATCAATCAATGCAACCATAATGATTATAACTCTGATAATTAGACTAATACTCAACATGACAATATAATCATTAGAACTATATATTCAATTCACAAGTTAATTATCTAACAATAATTAATAGTAGATATCAATAAGCATGTATGATTGTCTTAATGATGTTTGATTTATCCATCATATTATTCATGCATCATATGGGTGTATATGGTATTAGTATTTAATTCTGTTTGTGTAGGTTTGCTGTAGGAGTTCATCGTATAGGCACGAAACCACGCTTGGAGCTTTTACCAGATCTATTTAGGATTCGTAGTCTTGTTTGTCAATCTCTTCTATTGTTGTTTTAGATTGTATATTGCATAACGTGTTAAGTGGTCATTTTATCAGACCCTATTTAACACGGGCCATTTTAACGAATAGTTTTTTGGAATAATAACCCTCTAAGATGAGATCCTTCGAGTTTGATTTCAAAAATAAGATTCACTACAAGTTTCCTTCAGGCCTATAATATTAAATCCCTTCCCAGACTTATGTATAAATTTTATCAAGTTTTCAATAAGATGAGAGATAGTGAAATTGACTCATACATGCCATGAGCTAGTGCAAGTGCCGGTCACAGCAGATTCTGGATTAGTGAGAGGGTTGTTCTATTCCCGTGGGATCCTCACAACCCGCATGTTGAGTTCTTTGCACCTGGAGAAACATGGGGGTTTACGGGTACTATTTAGTACAGCGGACGTCTGGATATGTGGTTCAAAGGGTACTGAAGGTGACTACCTGAGAGTATTTGGTCTTCGTGTTAAGGGCCAGGAGATATATAGAGGATCAGAGAAGGTTTATGATATGTTGGTAGTCCCAAGAAATCAAAAAAATAAGAAAATGCCAAAAGAGGCATCAGACCAGTCAGTTTGATATGCTATTATCCAGACTATAGTTTGATGGCTCCTTAGTAATTACCCTTATGAGACTTCTGATGAAGTATATGCATATTTTCTTTTCACGAGAGTTTACTCTCATTAACAATTTGATATTAGTTATTTTATGGAAATCATTGCTGACGATTTTCTATTATATATGTAGGTCAGTATCAAACACAACAGGTGTAACACCCCAATCTGGTTCACTCGTGAACCGAACCAAAAATGCTACAGGCAACCAAACCGTTCGCTAATCAAATTAGTTCGATCAACCCAACCCGGATCTACCCGAGCAGCCAGACATGGCTAGCTGTTACAGCCTTAGTTCGAGGACGTGCCGGGTGCGCGGGATTGGGCAGTTGTTCCCATGCATGCCGGGTCCGACACGAGTAGCACGGGGCTATTCGAGTGGTGAAACAACTGGTTGAGGCTAACACGGTGTTATAGTTGCAGGTAACGAAGTGCCGAGCATGAGTCAGGTCGGAGACCAAATAAACCTCAAGATGATCGAGACAAGTGCTGGTGACCGAGCACTTGGGCGTCGGATCATGATCGAGCATTGGTGCCGAGAACCGAGCGCGAGGACTCGAGGTTGATCGCTACGTGCGGATCACAGGAGTGCCGGGAGTGCGCTGGTTCGATGCTGGGGTGCGATCACTAGCGTGCGCGAGCAAGGAGCGAGCATGATCGAGCGCTGCCGAGACATCGGTGCAGCGTGCGCGAGCATTGTGCGCTAGCGAGGAGTTGGCGTGAGCGAGCATGGTCGAGCGCTGCCGAGACATCGGTGCAGCGTGCTCGAGCATTGGGCGCTAGCGGGGTTGATGATCGAGCCATGACCGAGCGTGATCGAGAGTTGGCTAACGAGCACACACGAGCCGTGAGCGAGCACATGATCGGTAGCGATGGGTCTGGCTGCACCAGCATGATCGATGGATGGAGTTGATCGGTACTAGAGGTTTATCGGTAGCAGGGGTTATCGGTGGTGCGTCTGGGACGTGCACGAGGTTTGCTGGCTTTGGTCGAGCCGAAGACTTGGGTCGAGCCAGGGGGTTGGACGTGTGGTGGTTGTAACTAACTACCAGCGCTGGACTTTGTTTGCCGATAGAGATAGAGATGATCTTGATCGGAATCTTGGAGATAAGATTGCAACTGGAATTGGAGATAAGCACGCCCAGGGCTGGATCGAATTGAGACGTCAAGGGAGTCCAGGTTCGTGGAAGATCTTGGAGATAATCTGTTGGGAAAAGATTATGCTCGGATTACAGCTTATCTTGGATCTGATTTGTAACAACGTGGATACTCCTATATAAGGAGGGAGCCAACGTGAGAAAAAAAGAAGGAAGAACTGTTGAGAAGGGTCTTGGTGGAGCGTCGTGGTCTTTCTTGTGGAGAAGAGAGAAACCTCATCAAGCAAAGTCGTGGAGTGCTGCAGATCAATTCCGGGAGTTGATTCTTCACGAGTTCGACGGCATAGAGTTGTTGGTCGTGGTGCTGTGATTGGAGGTACGACGTAGTTCTTCTCATAACCTAGTTTGCATTACTTGGTTGAGGGTTTTGCATGTAAACGAGTAGGTCGTGGGTGGCTGCTCGGGGTTGTGATTTGTGAGGACGAATGTGAGTGTGGGTACTCTAGTTCTCGCTACTCTTCAGGGGAAGAGTTGAACACCGTGGGGTTTGCATGTCCATGGTGTAAGCGATCATAGGGGTGATTGTTGTATCCTTGTTTTGTGTTTAATTCAAGGTTGGAACCGGGGTTCCGTAATTGTGGTGTTGGCGTTTGATTTTGGGTACTAGCGGCGTTCTTTGATTCCGGGAACTTGCTGCGATACCGATCAGGGGATTGATGTCAGGATCGACATTGGGTGATCGATCAGAGTCGCTACATACTACTTGCTTGGTTTGCTATTGTGGATGTTTTGAGAATTATCTATCGGTACCGAACGATATCGTGCACTGGGCGATTTGGGTGCTAGTATTCGTGTTCGGCGTGCATCGTGATTTGCAGGAATGCAGGGAGTGGCTTCGGGTCTCTTGTAGAGATCGTCCCGCTACACGTGTAGTGGGGTTTCTGTTGCGTACTGTGAAGGGAGGCTGGTGTTTCGGGAGCGAAACACGCCGCGCGGTTTGCTGTTGGGGCGAAAAATTTTGTCCCATAGAGAGCGGCCCGTGACACTAGCCACAGTCAAATTTGGTGGTGTGGCCAGATCTGGCTTCTGCTGGCCAGGTCTGACCACCGCAGATTGGACCAGGCCATCCCCCGACCAAATCTGGCTAGGGGATGGCTAGGTTCGGCCGACTACGGCCAATCTAGCTGTGCATTTTTTTTTGAAAAATTACTGCAATAGCCGGATCTGGCTTTTGCCAGCCTTGTTCAGCTACAGTCATTTTTTTTAAAGGTGCGGCTAGATCTAGCCGTTGCCGGCAAGGTCCATTCCCCGACGGCCAGATCCAATAGCGACATTATTTTTTTTAAGAAGTGGCTAGATCTGCTTGGTCCTTAAAAAATTTGGCAAGACCTAGCCTGAGTCTGGTGCTATCGACGACGGTGGCCAGGTCCAGTCAACTGGTCGTGGCCGAAAGTTGGCCGCCTGCAAAAGAGGGGGTAGAAGGTTTTGTTTTTTTCTTTTATCAAATTTAGGCCATCCTTATGATTGGATGGCCCAGATTAGAGCTTGGGGAAAGAACATGTTCATGCCCTAGGCTCAGGAAACATTTCCCTCAAAAGATTTTCTGAGCCTGGGCTTAGCCTTAGCCAAAGCCTGGCCGCCTATAATTTTTTTAACTTTTTTTTAAAGTCAAACCTGGCTAACTGCGGCCAGCCGTGGCTTGCAGTAGCCAAATCTCGCCACACGGCTATTTTTTAAAAAAACAACGTACAGGCAGATTTGGCCACCACCAACCAAGTTCAGCCGCCACTAGCTGGACTTGGCCGGCAGCAATCAAATCTGCACATGTGGCTTTTTATTTTTTTGTTTTAAAGATGTGCGGCCAGATCTAACCCCGCCGGCCAGGTTAGGCCAAAGGCGGCTGGACCTATCCGGCAACGACTAGATCTGGCCATGCTGCCCATAAGGTTGCACTTTTTTTTAAAAAAAATGTGCAACCAGATCTAGCCATTACCAGCTGGACCAAGCCAGGTCCTACCAATCAAGTCGGACCTGGTAGCGGCTGCCAGATCTAATCACGTCACCAATAAGACCGTGTGGCTTTATTTTTTTAAAAAAATGTGCGGTCAGATTTGTTGCACCCCAGATCCAACTGTGGCTGACCTTGTCTGGCCGCCTATGGCTGAATTTGGCTAGTGAGGCCGCTTAGCCACCGCCAGCGTCCTTCGGGTAGGAGGTATTTATTTTTTATTTTTTACTTTTGAAAAAGATAGATTTGGGTTATCCTTGTAATCGAACGACCCATATTAAATATTGGCGCCAGAAAAAAATTCTACCCTTGGGTCAGGCGATCGAGCCTCTGTATATATACTTGTAGAAAAAATGTCTTTTACAATGACAAAATGATATTGCTAAAGAATTATTTCCCATTGCAAAAATCATTTGCTACCGATTTGCAACCCCATTTTGCAGTTAGGCATTGCTAATAAAATTTTCAACCAAAGAGCGGTTACAAATATTGCAACTGTATTACAACTGGTTAGCGGTTGCAAATTTGAGTTTCAAAATTTTGCAAATTTTGCAACCGCTAAGCAGTTGTAAAGTTGTTGCAAATTTTTTAAAAAATAAAAAAACTAATATCATTTACAACCACATTTTGTGTCGCAACAGGGTGGAAACTGTAAAAAAATATTTACGACCAGCTGCACGGATGGGGGCAGCCGTCACCAAGTGGGGCGAGGGCGCCTGTCGGCTGCCCGGGTGGGGGTGATGGTTGCCACGCGGGGGGCCAGCCATTGACCATGCAAGTGAGGGCGGCGGTCTGTCACGCGGGTGGGGGCGTCGGTCACCGATCGAGTGGGAATGTTCATCGCCACGCAAAGTGAGGTTGGTCAACCGCAAGTGTAAAACCCGCGATTCGAGTCAGGGTTTTATACTTGTGAACCGTTCGGTTCAACCATCGGTTCTAGTTGACTACGTTTCAGAACACATGTACTTAGCCGACGCTGGTCACGTGTATGAGCTATGAAGGTCATGTGTACCCAAGTATAGGATGATAATGGCATGAATACAGTAGAAAAGAATATCAGAATATATAAGAGTATACCAGTTTAATTTTTTTATTTTTATATATAGTAGATCGTAGAATTAGTTTTAGGTTGTTTACCATGTTAGGACGCGTTATGGGCAGTTGGGTGGGTTGTTAGTTATAGAGCATGCCATTATGATGTTGTGGTGTTTGTTTTATTTTAAGGGATTTTCCCTATTTTCTGGATTTTTTTGAATTTATCACAAACCAGTTATTATTTTTGACTCAAGTCAGAGTCGAGTCAATACTTATTTACAATATTGCCACCCATCACCCCCGACCCTTTTTCTTTTTCCCCAAACCCTGATCGCCACCACCACCACCACTCCCTGTGTTCATCGCCATAACCGCGGCGTTGTTGTGCCGCCCCGAGCTCCTCGGCCATCGTTCGGCCTCCGTGATGCCAAATCGCCGTGCCTAGCACAGCGCTCACGTGAAACATTTCACCGCCAGCTAGGCCCGCACGACAAAACCTCAGCCATCGCCGATTGTCAACAACGAGAAGTATAATTAGCTCCAAATTAATTATTTAAATTTGATGATTGTTAGCACAACATGCTAAGATTGATTAATTAATGTGATTAATGCCTAATTACGGATGCAGTGATAAGTGGCATGATTTGATTAATTGTGAATGAATAGTAAGTAATCTAATGAGGTAAATTGAGTCTGAGCATGATAATTGACCACGACGTAACTTAGAAAAACACAATAAAATTTGTATGAATAGGATGAGTTAGAATTATTTTCACATTTATGATTAATTTACTGTTGATGGATGTTATTTGTATTGTGAGTGTGTTGATCATGATGAGTTTGATGCATCATTCAGTTAACATGTGTTAGCTTCTACATTTGATGTGGAGGTACGAAGTAGGAGCTCGCCGCCAAGGCTCAAGGACACGCTTGGAGCTTCTACCAGGCCCGTTTAGGACTTGCCTGTGTTTTTATACTCT
>JAURVB010011337.1:0-41575 GCA_033002965.1 Piper betle | reverse complement strand
TGTTCATCAAAAGGCAAAACAATAGAGCTGCATGGCCAGCCTATACCCCTTAGTCCGTTGGGTGATAAGAAGAAACCATCACATTCATTATCAACTCGAAATCATGGGTTGTTAATGACTTTACAGGTGGTCCACTCCATCCCGCACTTCCCTTCTACTCCTCGACTGGCGACTACTTTATGTTCAACCTTGGGGACAAGGTTCTTGTAAAGGGAGGGTAATGGTATGAATAAAGTGAGTAGAACGAAAGGGCGTTACAGGGCATTGCGAGATCCATGAATTCGAGGTGAATAATGAGAATAAATTGTAAGGATGAATTCGAGGTGAATAATGAGAATAAATTGTAATGGGGGAAAACTAGGAAGTGTGGCTATATAAGGGGGAGAGACTGATTGTAAAGGACATGACTTTTGATGAATTAAATCTTTGTTTTCTTCTTATCTTTGTTCTTTGTTCTTCTTCCTATTTTCTAGGGAGATCTTCCTGGGAGCAGGGTTTAACCACTGTCCCATCCTCCATCATCTCAACCATTTCTCCAACTCCCTTCAGATTCCAGGCCAATCGTCTCCTCCATGGCACCAGCCAAGCAGGGGAACAAGCAAGGAACTAAGGGGAAAGAGGTCATCGTCGACCTTGGTGAGGAAAATCCTACCACCAGGTAATTTTACAAAATATTTATTACATAGTTCATCATCAAAAGCCTTTCCAGCTTTGGATATTAATGCTACAAAATCCACACTAAAAGGTATAATAAACTCAAAAGATTTTATAGTTAATTGTTCTAAGTCTCTAATAGCAGTGTCTTGTAATACGGCGTTTTCTCTAGCTGGATCTATTCCTAGTATCATAGTTCTCATGAAACTCGTGAATATAAGAATTACTTCCTAAAGTTTTTACTTCATTCACTTGTTGTGGGTGAGCTTTCTTTACTTTGCCGTATGCCTAAAGCCATTGTTTCCAAAGTGGTTTCAAGAAAACTAAACATATCTATATCTGGGTTTGAATGACTTTGCCAATTTTTTATAGCATTTTGTTCCCATGTTAATATTTCATCAGCCCAGGTTTGTGGTGAAGACCTTTCAAGTATTAACATATTTCCAATATAAGTGTCTCCTAAAGGTGGTCTACTTCCTATAGCATATTTTGAACATTATCTTGATACTTATGTTTAAGCTCTTCTTACGAGGGTCTCTCAGATTTTCCTTCTATTCCTTTGCTTCCTATTTCTTCGAAATCTCTTTTAGGTCTTGTAGAGGTTTCTCCTAATACCATCATGTAAGCAAGTTCTGGCTTTTTCCAAATCTGCTTAGAGGAATGTTTCTTTTTTCTATATCATCTACTAAAGCTAGATAATATTTTTCATTTAATTTTTCTTCTATTTCGTCTGTTTTTAATTTTCCCAAAGCATATATTTCTAAGATTATATTATCTAATTTTTCTCTTATATTTACAAGACTTTTTTTGTATTTAAGAGTTCCTGTGTTTGTGTCTCAATTTCTTCCTCATTTAAGCATACTTGTTGACAATCTTCTAGGAATTGTTCCATTATGTTTTCCTTTTCACTTTCTGAATTTTCACTTAATTCGTATAGATACCATTGATCTTCTTCATAACTTTCTCCTATTTTTGAATCTTCAATTGTTTCCATTGTGTTTGTTGGCAATTGTTTTTCCTCTTTTCTATTCTCTCTTTTCTTCTTTTTACTTCCTCTATTTTTCTTCTAAGAAGCTCATTCTGATATTCATAGCATTCTATAGTTCTTTGTTCTTTAGGTATTTTGTTATTTTTTAAAAAAATACACTCTTGATTCATTAATGCCAATTCATCTTCTTCCTGGTGTTCTTCTTGTGTTTTTAGTAGAATATTCGGTGAACCTCATAGAATATCCTCCCTTTGAGTTTTCATACATTATACTTTCAACTGGTCTTATTATAGTTTCTTTTATCAAAACAAGTTTACTTAAATCCCATTCTAGTCCTGCTAATTCATTCCCATGTATCTGCATGGGGTTTATCATTTTTACTCCTTTAGAGGCTAATGATTGTATAATTCCTTCTATGTTTAGCTTATAATAGGTTCCTATTGTGTTCGTAAGTTTTCCTAGTACTGTTATGTTAAGATTTAAATTATCACCTAAGTAATTTTCATATCCTTTAGTTTGTATTCCAATTTTAAGGTGTTTTAGATCCTTTAAGTTTTTTAATAGATTAGGAGCACAATATAATAAACTACCTCTTTCATTCATATCTACTTCTTCTCCTACTATAATAGCTCTTTTTGTATCTATAGTCCAACAACCATCATATACTAAAACTAATGTTTTAGTTCCTATTCCTTGTCTAGTTAAACCTTTAACTCCTATAACTATCAGAACCTATATGTGCAATATTTTTCCTGTTTTTGATATTTTTTCTAATGTTTCTTGATGGAATAAATCTATATTTACAAAATCAGTTCCAGTATAGCTTACATACTTCTCTAGTAGTATTTATTACTTGAGTATTAAAATTAAAAGCTCCTATTTGATAAAGTACTTTAGGATCTAATTCAGATAATTATTTTTATTATATAAGTCTAGATTTTTATCTATATCTATAATTTGATCTATCCTTATATCTTTAGCATTACTATTTGAACTGCTAGAAGATATTTCAGTTATAGATTTACTTTGAGCTAAATATAGACATTTTACCAAAACTTCAAGCGTTCTCTTTTTATTATTATTCCAGTGTTTTTTAATTGTTCTAACCTTTGTTCTAACTTTACAATATTATTGTTAGAAATATTCTCACTTACTTTATTTAATATAAGATTGTTTTGATCTTTTGAGTAGTCTAAAGTTTTAAATTTTTGCTTAGTAAGTTCTTCTATACTAATTAAAAGTTTAGTATGGCTTTGTAATAAATTTTCTCCTAAATTTATGATTAGATCTATTATACTATTTAACTGACCATTATTGTCATGTAATTCATGTGCATGATTACTATTATAAAAGTTACATAGTAAGCTACTATCTTTTATCTTTACTGCTAATTTTTTATTAGGGCTTAATTCTAAATTTAAATAACTTAGAGATTCTATTTTGTCAGGAAAGAACTTGCTCTGATACCAACAGTTTAGGGTTTGTCCTAGTGTTTAGGTTTATAAAGTCCTTTTTTTTACTCTAAAACTTTATGTTTATTATTTTCTTAAAAATTATACAAAACACTACAAAATAGATTAAGAAAATTAAAGTTCCCAATAATATTATAGTTAAACTTATTATAGGGTTATATATATGTAAACTTATTAATTGTGTTCTATCTTTGGCTATAATAACACTAAAGTACATTTAACAACTTACGCAGATTAGTACTGCTATAATTATTATCATAAAAGTTCCTAATAATATTATTTCTATGCTAAACATTAACTCGCTTCTTATCCTTAAACTAATAACCTTTAATTAGCTCACTTACCTTTTTGGCATGTTCTGACAGACTTTTTGGCTAAACGACACCTTGCCTTAATGCCTTCGTCTAGGACTCAGAGGCCTTTATTCGGGAATCCTAAGCTAAATTAAAGCTTCTTAATTTAAGTATGGATAATCAAGTTGATATGGACAAGAAATACATAAACACTTTTTTTTTTTTTTTAACATAAGTAGAGCACACTTACAATAATGGATCTGCACGATCTTAAACCACAACACTTATGTCTTTCAATCTTCTTCTTCCGCCAAAGACTTGAAAGACATCTTCACACTAAATCCTTATATAAGTTCGGGTTCTGTATCAGTTTACAAACTCAATTCTACTAGTTCGGACGTATCCGATTATACAAAATATTCTATTTTACATCCATCTACCATTTTTTTAAACGTACAATCTTACTATTCTATTTTACATCCATGTACCATTTCTTTACACGCACACTCTTACTATATTCTTCTTTTTCTTTCTTACCTCCCGGCCAAAAGACATTGGAGCGGAATCCTTGGTGATGGCATGTCGCTGCTGCTCATTCTGGGAATCTTCAGCTTCGTTGGGGTCTTGGGCGTCATGATTATTCTTCATTATCTTCTTCATAGTTATCACCTTGGTATTGTGATGGTTCTCTTTCTTCCAGTAAGGTCTTCATCTTTCCGAATCTTCCCAGCCTCATTTCTCATTTTTTTCTGTCATAATGTGGACAGATTGGCCTGATAATTTTGTGTTGTCATATCTGGAACCATTTGTTCTTCTTCTTCTTCTTCCTTCTATTGCTTCATGAGCCTGGTACTGCATTATACACATAATGTCCCTCACTGGTAAATACCTTCTATAATATCTTCTTGACTAATAAGATGTCCATCTCCAGAAAATGGGCATCTCATCTTCCAAATTTGACCAGGTCAATGTATATGTATTGCCTTTCCTTCAGCTAGAAGGTTGTACTGAGCCCAATGAGGATGACATTTCCTTATTTTTCCCTGCTCAAGGAGCAGATAAAAATTTATGTCATCCATTGCAGATCTCTTGGATAAGTACAGGTGTAATGAGCTGATTGTAAGGGGTACTAAGATCACTTCATGTTTAGCTGGTTCTTCAGTAAGCCTCAAGGGCTTTTTTGGGTGGTACAGAATATATTTGGGCCATGCAGAGATTCTGTAGTAGTAATGTTTCCTATGGTGATTTTCCATTTTTCTCCCAATATAAAAGCCTCTTCAGGTCTATTACAAATTATATAATCGATCATCCCATAATCAAGTAACCGTAAAATATGGCTTCTTGACATAGAACATTGGGTTATATTGATATGTGCCTTTAAGAATCCAACAGGATTATGTATATAATAGAAGAACTCTTGGGTCACTGAAACTCCATTGTATAGGTTTCCAAAGGCTACATTCATAAGAAAGTTTTGTAATTCTACATCATTTTCTTATAAAATCCTTCCTTTTTCTTTTTCTGAAATGATTACCTTGACCTCCGGGCAAGCTTCAAAGAGAGGCTGTAGAGTAATGCAAGTGAATTGAGGCATTTTTAGTCCTACTGAGAGGCATTCCATTGTTCTGTTGTAGTATGGAATTCTATTTTTCTGGTGCCTTTGTATTTTAACTAAATACTCATTATTGACTATGGCCAATTCTCTTAAATCTTCTTCTTTAGTACCAGCTCTTCCTGAAGCTCATTTATTTCTTTCCTTTTTACTTCTAACCTTTCTTCCAATATCTTTGTCAATTCTTTGAGCTGTTTATTCTCCTATTCTTGCATTTGATTCTCAAACTCATAGTTAGCCAACATAATGGCTATTGGAGTTCCTCCTTGTTCCACATAATAATCTGGTTCCAACATGCTTCTACCATATTTGAGAGCTTCCTCTAAGGTGTAAAATCCTTTATAACAAGGCTATTCATGTCCTTCTACAGCTTGTTTCACAGAATTTCACCTTACAAATACTCCTGTAGTGTTTCCTTTAGTTACTACATAATGGCTGAAATGTTTTGAGGCCGGTTTTTTCTATATAGACCCCATGTATTGACTTTTGAAGGGCCCTATGCTTTTGAAATGTTGAGCAGCTATTCCATATGTTATCTAGCAGACCTTGCTGACTTTCATCCAACGTTATATGATCTAGAGCTTGGTACTTGTCTTCTCTGTAACAATGGTTTGCAATTTTAGAAAATCTATTTTAGTTGAAGTTGTAAAATGGTTTTATTTTTCCATCATGGTGCTCATTGTTTTCATTGGTATGGGGAAGACCATTGCTTCTTTTTATTGGCTCTATCATTCTCCCTGTCTCCACTGTCTCCACTGCCCACCCCTTTCCACAAACCCCTTTAATACTCTGCTTTACTTTCTGTTTCTCTTCCTGGTGCATATGGTTTTGAACATTGCTCATGAATACTTAATGTACAGGCATATTTTTTATTCTGAATATAAGAAATTTTTGATATGGTTCTAAAAACTTGTTGTTTAACCTGGAAATAACCAATTTTTTCTTAATCTTGGGTTTTCCAGTGACACTTGATGGGATGATATCTGTTTGAAGATGATATCTTGGGTTTTGACAAGATAATTTGAGGTCCTAGATTTCCAAAATGCAATATTTTCTTAAATAATTTCTACTTGAAGATGAGGATGGAAGAAAACACTATAAAATTGTCTGATAGGGGTGCTTATCGGGTGTGCGAGGCGAGTTTTGCTCAATTCTAGTTCGGCTCGTTTGATGTCGAGTTTGAATCAAGTTAGAAATAATTCAAGTCAATTCAAGTTTGAATCGAGTTCGAGGTAGCTGGATTCATATTTATTGATGTTCATTTTTCGTATAATTCATACTTAAATTTAATTTATAATTAAAATATCTCAAGTTTGACATAATCATGTATAAAAGATAATTTACTATGCATAAATTTATTTAAATTTGATATCATATAATGATATTTTATAATTTAGTTATATTTATATAAAAAAATTTAAGATAAATATAGTAAAAAATCTTATTCCTTATATAAATTATCGAGCTTCGAGTTGAGCCGAGTTATGCAGGTATAGCCCAGGCCTACCTCGTTTAATATTGAGTTAAACTTTGAATTGGGTTTTTACAAGTTGAGTATCGAGCATAATCGAGCTTTTAAATAGCCTCTGATATGTTTTCTTTGCATCACGCGAACAAATTTTTGGAATGCTTGCATCATGATCTTATTGCACTTGTGAAGAATTTGGAATGCACAATTTCTTGTTCATTGGTTCTTTTGATTATTTTCCGAGACCAACAACATTTTATAAAACAGGGACCTGAATTTGTGTCCAAAGCAAGCTGTCGAGATAATGGCAAGGGAACTTCCTGCAATTGCCACTCCGGGGAAGGTTTTTATCCTCCCTCTTTTCCTTAGCATAACCCTTTTATTTGATTATACGTTTTGCTTAATGAACTTTTTTCCTTTGCTAAACTCCAGTTGACCAAGTGCAGATTGATCGTGCTAAAGAATCAACAAAATCTGCTGTGTTGATGAACCTTGAATCCAGAGTATAAACTTACTGCTTTATTTGTTAGATTGCGTGCATCATCATTATTTGACCGACAATGTTTAAGAGGATTGCTATTTCAGATTCTCTAACGGTATTTTTGCTTTATATGCTCTTAGATGGTTGCTGCAGAAGACATGGGCAGGCAAATTTTGACGTACGGAGAGAGGTACCTAAATTCAGTCCCAAGCTTTTATAATTTGTACAAGTTTGTTGTTTTCATTCCAGAATATGGCAATTGATCTGTTTTTTATTTTGGCAAACTTCTTTGTCATCCACGTGCTCCCAAAGAATTGAGGAAATAATCCATAACCCAGCACACAGTTCTTTAGGGGCAGATGGATGAGAAAGAAGAAGTTAAGCAAAGTTTTATTAGCTTTTTTCTATTATACAATACTGTGTTGCTGCTGCGGATCATTACAAATATAATATAGTATTGGAAAGTAATAAATGATTGGATCAAGTGTGGCAATGTATTTTAATTGCTATTGGACTCACAAAATGCGTCTTGTCACGTGTCTAGGTCATTTTGCTTTCCTTAAAAGACCAAAAAATTGTTTCGATGCATATTGAAGTGAATATTTAGTGGTTCCCTCTTCTTAACGGTTTGAGCTTATGGGACAAGTGATTAGAATATTTAAAATTTATATAGTATCAAAACAAAAGATCTAAGGTTTGAATTTCGTTAGTAATATATACCTGGAGAAATATTAATTTGCTTTATGCTGTGGCCAATAGACAATTTGCCCTGTATTTATATTTGCCCACATGCTAAGCATTAAAATAGTTTGCTTTCACGTGGCGGGAAGTGTTAAAGTAAATATTTAATGGTTCATTTTCCTAAAAGATTGAACTTTGAGGATAGGTGGTTAGACCATCTAAAATCTATAATTACTAAAAAAAATGATTGTGTGTTTTAGTGCATATTTTAAATCCAAGAGTTCTTTTGATAAAATAATTAGAGAGCTATTCGTTGGAGTCACAATTTTGTTGACTTTTACATGATAAGCGTTTAAGTGAATATTAAGTGGTTTTCTTTCTTAGTAGCTTGAACTTTTGAAACTTAGTGGTTAGACTATTTAAAATTTACATCGTATCGGAGCCAAAAGGTTGGGTTTCGAATCTTGTCAATAATATGTGCTCGAAAAAATATTAATTTGCCTCAATGTGTCTACTTGCATAGGAGGGGGAGCATTAAAATAAATATTAAATGGCCACCAATCTTAATAATTTGAGTTTTTGAGAAAAATTGATTAAACCATTTAAAATTTACAATAAGTATTTCTCATGTATTTATTTGTAAATTTTTTGAACTTAACCTTAATTAGGATTAATCACGTTCATGTTGATTATAAGGTGGATGCTTTATATTATTGTTAGAGGTATAAATTTGGAACGATGGAGAAAGGAAATATTTTTTTATTTTCTGACACCCAATATATGTATTTATCATTGACTTCTGACAATGGCTACTAATTTGTACTGACGCTTTAATTGCAGAAAGCCAGTAGAGCACCTCATTGAGGCTGTGGATGAAGGTACGTTGAAAGACATAACGTCAATTGCTCAGAAGATGAAGCACTTCCTTTTTTTAATTTAAAACTTTATGTTTATTATTTTCTTAAAAGTTATACAAAATACTACAAAATAGATTTAGAAAATCAAAATTCCCAATAACTTACAGATCTTCTTATCAATCCTATCTTTAATAATTCTTTTGTTTGTTTTTTAAATTCTTCTATGTCTAGCATTCTAAATTTGTTGTTCTTCTTACTAACTCTGGATTTTTAATGTTTAGACTAAATTTATAAGTACAATTATTTTTTGATATATCTTCTCCTATAAATCTTATTTTTTCTAATTTTCTCATTATAGGTATATTATTTACTTCATCATTTTCTCTAGATTTTCCTTTTCCTATATTAAAATATACATGTCGATATAATAGGTGCCAAGTTTCATTTTCTATTTCCATATCTTTTTCTTTTTTACAAAGGAAATCAAGTGGACTAGGTCCACCACACTTCGCTAGAAACTCTGATCATTTGTTATATTTATAGGTAGGAAATTGATGTATATTTTTAAAGATAGTTAAGCTAGTGTTATTTATTAAAATACCTCCTATGTTTGATGTAATAAAGTTTAATCCTAAAAATAATTCATGAGTATGTATATTTTTGGGAGAGATATGTATATTAGGTAAATCATATCTTGTAGTAAATCTTGCAGAAAAGTCTTTAAACTGAATTGCTTTAGGTTCTAATTTATAGTCGATATTTAAGAAAGTATTATCCACACTTCTAGTGTGTACATGGATTTCGTATTGAATCGGACACACATACTTATACAGAGTGAGGTGTCCGCAAATAAAAAGATTGTTACTTTTAAGAGAGGTGTAGCATTTATTTAATAAATAAAAATTAAATAATAATTTTTAGCATCTCATATTCACACATGATGTGCGATCTCTGGGCTGTACCAAAGGAGATTCAGCCACGACCATATCCATCTCCACCTTAGCCGAGTTAGGCCATTTCATATCTGAACCACAGATGCATAACTCGGCCGATTCCACTCGGAATCGGCCAATTTAACTCGGATCGGCGGCGATCCGATTTAAAAAATAACGTGAATTGGCTAGGCTCGAATCAGTCAACGAATCGGCCGATTCAAGTCGATTTCACCCGATTCCGGCCGGCGTCGGGGTGGCGACAAGGGCGGCGATGGGCGACCGGGGGGCCGGGGCTGGGGGGAAACGTCGGCGTGGGATGGGGCAGCGAGGGCGAGCGGCGACGGAGGCGAGGGCGAGTGGCAAGGGAGGCGACGGGGCGGCGAGGCAGTGCGGGACGAGCTGCAAGGGTGGGGCCGGGCGGCGAGGCAGGGCTGGGCGAGTTGCGAGGGCTGCTTCGGGGCGGTGAGGCGGGGCGGAAGGCGAAGAGGGGGGACGATAGGGCGGGACCGGGGGCGAGGGGGGCGACAGGGCAACGGGGCAGGACGCAGCAACGGTGGCAGGGGAGAACGAAATATAAGTGGCATTCTCGTAATTAAAAGTTGACTAACATATCATAGTCCAAGCTCTTTATATACACATAAAAATCCGTAGTTTCTAACCACTTGAGTAATTAATGTTGAGGCTCCTCTAAACTTCAACACAAATTTTACACTCAAGTTCAAATTCAAATATAAGCTCCACTAAGACTTTTCTTCTCTTAGACTTGCTTGTCTTCTAGATATCAACAAAGTCTAGAATATGTCCAAATCAAAGTCCCAGACTTTAAGACTGAAATAAAATGAACATTTCAATTCTGAAATCACATTCACAATGTTATTCCAAATCACAACTTTTTATATCCTTTTGCTCTAGTTCATCTAAAACTTATCATAGAGCAAACTTCATGATTCTACTCATGATCCATATTTCATCATCAAAATCTGAAATGAATAAAGTCCAAGACGTAACAATCTCTCCTTTTTCTATGATGACGACATATATAGCTTGTAACATGGTTTATAGGTCAACCCTCATGGAGCAAGCGCTGAATTCTCAATCCTCAAACCTTTAGCTCCTTGGCTCCAAAACATGTCCTCGACGCTTGGAGAAAGCCAATAACCAAATGCTCTTGACGATTGAATTCTTAGCTATATGAAAAGTCTCATGGGATGGTGAAAATAAAAAATAAACACTTCCCCTACGTATATACTAATTCCCTACATAAAGCAACTTATCAAAGACTCGCCTTTCTCCCCCTTTGTCATCTCAAAAAGATATTAAGGTCCACGACAGAAACGGTATAAAATAAAACATGATACTAATGACGTTGAGGAGTGCCATCAAGATTGTAGGCAAATTGATATTTGTTTAAAGATATCATATAGGTAGCACACACATCCCGAATCAACCATTATTGATTCTATTCCATCCGAAGTAGTACATCATTAGTGGAACTCATCCGACCACCCAACACAATAATTTTCCCACCATAACTTATCATCCAATCATCCATATTGTCTAACTGAGTATGTAACGAAGCAAAATGAGAAGCAATATCATTAATATCATTTGGCCAAGATGAAGTTTCTTCATTAATAAGAACATCCTCCATTGTTCACTCCTCATGCAAATCCTCAAGTGCATCTATTTCAGTTAGGCATCCCCATCCTCCTCAACATTATCTGAAGAATTAGGCTCAATTCAAGTTCTCTTCGAGCTTCAGATACCTGGCCGAGACTGGATTTGACCAAGACTAATTACCCAAACTTGAACATCACCACAATATTGTCTAAGGTGCTTCCATTTCGTCAACATCATGGAAGTGATCATTTGGATGTATAGAATTCCTAACTTGGTTTCTGCACCTAAACATGTGGTTAAGAATTAAAATAGGAAAATTAACTATTATTTGGTTAATAATCGTACAAAGGAGATATATGCTGAAACTACTAACAGCATTAACATGCCTCCTTGCGGCAGCACATTAGACACCATAATCTGCCAAAAAAGTGTAAGCATAGTGGTTAGATCTTCAGCATTGACTGGATTCTTGTACCTCACAGCTGATTTTAGCACTTTGCCTTCCATTTCACCAACAGGAATATATTTCTGAAACAGCATGTTGGAGGTGACATTTTCAAAATAAGTTACATCTCTCATTCGAAATACCCAAAAACTCAAAAATTTCATCTACCAAAATTTCACAAAACCCAACCATCCACTCTTGTGCTTTTAAGTAGCCTAAAAATTCAACTACTTTCTCGATATAGTCATCAATTATCTACTATTGTTCATGAATTGGATTCCGAACAACAAAACTATCAAAGGAAAGATGTTTCCTTTCCATCGGGAAACATTCGAATGAATCATGATTACCTCTAATCTTCTTTCCTTTTGGCTTGGAACTCAAAGCACCATCATCCCGATTGGGTGAACCAACACCTCCACCAACCATCAAATATGTCAAAACAAACAACAATTTGAAAGCCATCATACACAAAACCACTGAATTTTATCAAATTCGAATTCAAACCAATCAATTTCGGAAGCAATTCTCCAATCAACAAATCCAAATGGCTTCAAAAGAACAAGAGAATTGATAAGAAGAGATTACCAAACTCTATTCCTTTTCGATGAAGCAAATCCCAACGATTTTTTTGCTGGCAACTCGAATCCGACTTTCGAAAAAGGCACTAGAACTTCAAAGCTTTGATTTTTACTACAAAATGATCAATAGGACAAGGTTCCAATCCCATGCAAGCTTCAATTTCTCTAACGAACAACCGATCGGACTAGAACATCGGCAATTGCACCTTTGATGTCATTCCCTCTTCCTCTGAAGGGTTTAAGAAAAGTTTAGAGGTGTTACACCCGAAACAGTTTTGCTAGACCCATGTCCGCATCCAAATCTACTTTAAATACACTTGCAAACATATTCATTAGCCCGAATGTTTACATTTAGATCACATTTCAAAAGCATCGAATTATTTGAAATCCACTTAGATTTGCAATTTTGATGTTCCACAATGGATGACTGATCATGGCGAAAATCATTCCCATGATAAAGCATGATTAAAATTAAATGATTAAACCCAAATGATTTTTTTTAAACCACAAAACATCGGTTAAGCAATCTGATTTCTAATTTTATTTATTTACCTGTAATCATTGAAGTTGAAATAAAAGAAAATTAATTAACCCATAGGATATGTATGTGCTGGCAAGATCCCCACAAAATCCATTTCATCTTGTCATAGTCAACTTGTAGAATTCCTTTGCATCTAGCCTTCATGTGTCCTTTCTTCCTACAAAAGTGACAAGTAACCCCTTTTGAATTAGGGTTTTAAGGCTTTGGCTTGATTTTCCTCTAGTCATGTTTGCTGAAAGTATTTGGTTTCCTCTTCAACTCCTTTCAGTCTACTTGATTCACCTACACAAGCACTAGAAGTAATCTTGAACAAAAATATTTGATTTATTAAAATTACCTCTGCACTTGTCTCCTCCTAGGCCAAGTTTGCAATGTGGACTCTTTTATGTTAGAAACATGCTTGAAAGTTTTGGAGATCCCCCAAGCAATTTGTGTCATTCACCATGCTTTTGTTCCACTTGATGTGCAAGTTCTACATTTGTAGAGATTAATTCCTTAGGCTCTTACTATAGCTTTGCAACTTTGTTCTTCAATTCGTTATTTTCATTACTTAATGATTCCATCGTCAATTTTAACTCTTTATTGAGTTGAGCAATCTTGATGGAGTCATTGTAGAGCTCTTCAAATAATGCTTGACAATCACCTTCCTCTTCTTCCTTTTCTTCATCATTTGTCGTAAAGCAAAACTTACTCAAGAGTGCTTCCATTCTCTCTTCTTCTTCATCACTCACTGGCTTTCAAAAAAATTTCCCTTTTTTTCATTTTTATTTTCTTCTTTCTTTTCTTTTTCCTCTCTTTTGTTCAGACACTCATTTCTCATGTAGACAAAACCTTTACTTCATAGAATTGTATTTTTAATTTTAAGAATTTTTAAAATTTCTAATCAATAAGGCCATATCTTCGTCATCATTGTCAAACAACAACATTTGACGAGCAAAATATTTCTTTTTCTTTTTGTCTATCTCTCTCTTTTTAGTCTTTCTACAAAGTGTGCTTATAAGTAATAAGAAATCCAAGTAGCTCTTCGGTGGTGATGGTCTTAAGATTCCTGACTTCTATGGCTGTCACGGTTGGTCTCCAATCAATAGGCAAAGATGTAAGCAACTTTCGGTTGAATACATTTGAACTCAAATCTTTGCCAAGGTTTTGAATAACAACGACAATGTCATTGAAATAGTTGTACTTGACATTGATGTTTTCCCCTTCTTCCATCTTGAAGGCTTCATTTTGAGAGGTAAGAAGGCTGACTTTTGGAATCTTTGTCTTCATGTGTCATTTGTAAAAACTCCCAAATTTCTTAAGTTGAAGTACACCGAGACACCTTAGTGTATTCGGTCTCATTTAAGAAACTAAAATAATGCATTCATGGAGTTTGCTTTTTAGCTTTATCATCCCACGATTCTCTTTTAGTTATATAATCCATATGACCATTAAGCACAACTTGTTATAAATCAAAATCACATGATGTTAGGAATATTCTCATCCTAGTTTTCTAATAAATATAATTAGAACTATCAGAGAGGAGGTCTTGTTGTCAATTGTCCTTGTAAAGCTGTTGTTTTTCTCTCCCTGGCCATTAGGCTTTTAGCTTTTGGTTATCCGAAACTTTTCAACCTTCTACCAAATGCTCGGACACCAAATGATAGGTTTCAGTAGGCAACAGATTAACTAAACAACTTGAACAAACTAGTTAAATACTGAAATATAACTTAAATACACTTTGACCTATGAAAATACTAAACAATTAACAATCAAGGTATTCACAAATAATCACAATAAGTGTTGGTGAATTTGTCAAACCATATAAATTGTAAAGATTTGTGCGTAGTTGAAAACCAATTAAAGTAACATACAGTAAGGACAAGAAACACAAGCAAATGATTTTCAAAGAGGTTCAAAAATTGTACTCTTCTCTTCTACACTACCATATCCTACGGCTAGGTAAGTTTTTTACGTTTTACTATGGTCAAACCGAATGATACAATTGTAAGTGGTACAACCACTTGTCCTTCATCAATTTCCACCTGAACTTGACTTTACAAGCCATATACACTTGTCCTTATCCAAACTCACACTCGACTAGGCTTCCCAAGCTAACCACTAGTCTCTCAAACTCACACCCGAGTCTATGACCACTACCACACTAGTTCTTCCTAACCAAAGACCATAGCACCACTCCTCACAAGGAGCACAACACTTACAACAATCACGACCGACCAATAGTGTAAGCACTCACCACAAGATCATAACTGATCTTTTTTATAACAAATCCTCGCAAGAGATTATAAGAATTACATTAATAAAATTCCAATCTCTTGAAACCTCAAGGTTGATAGACTAAGTTTATCTGAAGTTTTCCTCCACTATAGATCACAACCTTTCTAAACTCTTTGAACACTAGAACACTTCAATAACTCTTACATGTTTGGATTTTTCACAATACGCATCATCTACCATATCATAATCCAAGCTCCTTATATAACCACAAAGTCCTTAGCTTCTAACCACAAATGTCTAGGCTCCTCCAAGTTCAACACAAATTTTCTACTCAAGTTTAAATTCAAATATAAGCACTAGATAGACTTTTCTTCTCTTAGACATTTTGACATTCAATGAAGGCGCATTAATGCAAGAAGAGCCCACTAGAAACACTCAATCAAGATAGTTAGATCCCCACAATCCTTTGGGACTTATAATGATCGCAATTATGGATTAAGATAGCAAAACGATTTAAATAAATTAAGCATAAGGAAAGGATAGTTACAAATAGATAATCAAGTTAAGCACAAGTGATAGACGAGCAAGGAACTTATAACATGAAAAGAATTAATTAAGTGGTGTGTTAAGCACAACAAGTTATATTCTAAATAGCCACTTGTATTGATGAACACATCAAACCATAAAAGTAGTAAGATGACTTAAAACTTGTGGATACTTAACTCCTAAGAGCAAACAAGTCAAATACAAGAGAGTTAAGCAAGCGTGCAAACAAGTGAGTAATCAAATGAATGCATGCACACAAGAGAGAGGATAAGATAAAAGACAAACAATTTTTCTAGAGGGTCCCAACTTATCTTCTCTTCTAGCCTACCAAGTCCTTTAGTTGGGTAGGTCTTCATAACTTCATTATGGCATCAACGTATATACTTGCAAGCAAACCAAGACCTCTTTTATGAGCTACCAAGTATAAAGGAATCTTGCACTCACAAACCCTCCTTCTCAAGTACCTCACAAGCACCAAGGAAGCTTGCACTCTAACACCCTTGGAGCTACCAACAAACCTTCTCTCTCTAACACCAAGTGTCAAAACACTTTGTGACCGACAAGCTTTCCTTTTCAAGCACCTCCCAACTGTCAATGAGTCTTGCACCTAGCTCAAACACCATTGAGCAACCACCACTTTCAAGCTATATTCCCTTAACAAGTTCACACCTTGAGTCATGGGAGTCTCATCTTCCTAGCACCTCCTTCTCTAAGGCCTAGGGCTCACATACACACTCAATAACTTGAAAGTTTCCCAACTCAACACCTTAAGCAATCCCTCGCATACAAGATCTCTCCTTGGTTATGCCATGAATCATTTAAGAATACACGTTAAAAATTATGCTAATTGCCACACAAGCATGAGCTTCCTAATTTACACCAAGAGAGTCTAAGGTTCATTCAAGGACTAGTGGATTGTCCAAATCCACTCCCCAAGGGCTCATATTTATAAGCTATCCAAGTCTCTCCACAAAATAGAGTCATTGGGACTTAATTCCAACTCTTTGGCTTTTTGTAATGGCTATCTCAACTTGCATAAATCAACCGATCATCAACCAAACAATTACTTAAACATGGCCACATCAGCTTCAGTTGTCGAACACACGATCGAATGCCTGTTGAACCATCTTTTCAAGCTTCACCAAGCTGTTGTCCACTCCTGAACTCCTTGATTAGTCTCTGAAGTCCTTTCTAAGACACCTTAAATTACTGAATGTATGACCAAACTCCTGCCAAGCCAGCTGCTTCAACTTTTCTTCTTCAAAACATTTGACTTCGGTTGCCAAACGTACAATTGAACTCCCTACCAAACTCAGCTTCATCAACTCTTTATCCCCAGAGCTTCTGACTTTGGTTGTCGAACCCCTGATCGAAGGGTAACTAAAGTCAATTACAGTGCGACTTCTCACCAAGCCAAAAGCCTAAGGTTGTCGAACGAGTGACCGAAGGTTGACCGAAGGTTGAACCATCCTTCTTCCTTCTGTACCTTCAAACTGTGGTAGCCAAACTCCTAATTCAAATGTCTGACTGAACTCAAACCAAAGTGTTCTCCACGTCAACACTTCATTCCTTTGTTCAATCAACAAACTTTGATTTAATTTTTTTGGGCTTTTTCTTTACTTGGCATCTTCTTTAATGGTGTATAGACTCTAATGGTTATACTTAGAAAGCTTGCAATGTATAAAACCCTTGCTTGATGAAGACAACTCCAATGTATTGTGAGATCTCTTAGTAGTTGGTGTTAATCCTTACAAAGCATTCCTTGAGCTTTCCATTGAGATCTTCAACTCTTAAAGTCTTCAAGCTCTAGCTATGTTATCCTTGCATTTTCATTACTTTGTACCTACACAAGTGTTAGTTCAATAAATAATCCAAGATGTTATGCTATGGAATGTTATACTTATGATGCTCATGTTATGAAACCTATGACCAACTAAAGATTGGCAACTTAACATGAGTTAGTCATTCTCATTAATTGATCATTTTAAATTTAAACTCATGAAACGACTAAACACTAACCACTCATGTCTCCCCCTACACATGAGCACTATTCTCCTAGACATATACTCATTTATACATATTAACTCTCCCCTTATCTCACTTAATAAGTAAATTATTACAATGGAAAAAGTTACATACACATGTCTACCTAGCTCATCAACTCCACTGTGATCATACATCCTTTATAAATTGCTACCAATAAGTTTAGGATAATAATCATCAAAACATGACAAAGTTTAGCCTAACATTCACGATGTCAACAAAGTTTACAACGTGTCCAAATCCAAGTCTTAGACTTTAAGACGAAGATAAAATGAACATTTCAATTCCGAAATTGAATTGACAATGTTATTACAAATCCCAACTTTTTAAATCATTTTTGCTCTAGATCATCTAAAACTTAACATAGGGAAAACTTTATGATTCTACTCATGATCTATCTTTCATCAACAAAATCCAAAATAAAAAGCCCAAGACTTAACACTATTCTCAATGTATGAAACCACTACCCATACATGAATAAAACTTCTCCCTAAATAAAACTACACCCAGTGAGTGAAACTGCTCCCCAATATGAATAAAATTATTTATCGATAAATAAGTGAATCCGCTCCCTCACAAAGGAAGAATATACCTCTCATATTTCCCTTAAGGGAAAGCACACCGATAGTCTCTTCAAAGGGAGATCGCACCTACCAAAAATATCCAACCACATATTTATAGACAAAAGATATGAAACACCATACCCAAGAGGACAAACCTCTAGGAAATGAATAGCTAACTCCAAATACACAACTCAACATTAAAACATTCATTGATGAGTCACTTCTTTGTCTTCCATAATTATCCTCAAACTCTTTGTACCTATTCATCGAGCTTCATGTATGTATGTCTTTCAGTGTGATTGTTCGCTTTCTCATAGGAGTGAACAATTCTAACAAATCTCCCCTTCACGATCGTGAGAACACCTTAGAAAATCATTCACTTTGCAGATTTATCTTTATGTGCTTAACCAATTGTTCGACTTGTATATAACACGTATTAAATTTACTTAAGAAAGAAATATGTATTGCAACTGCTAGTTTAAGAACATGTTTTACTTAGATTGCGACATAATATGCTTAGCTCATATAATGTGCTAGCTTATATTGTTTCCTACTATCTTTACATGATGTGTTTCTCGGGTAGCTATAATATCAATTGATATCAATTTTATAGAAATCCCTTAATCAAGTATTTGGATACATAAAAGATCAAGGCTTTGTAATTTCATGTGTATTATTCAACACAGGGTGGCTACTTGTTGATAAGATGTTTGGCATTTGGTGTTTTAAAGCCTAATGTTGCAATATAAATAGCATTCAAGCTAGAGATGAAGTGATCTTTGGAAATGCGACACAAAAGCTCGTGATAAGGCATGTTTTTAATGTTAGAAATCACTATGAAAAGTTTAACTTTTCTCCATGGTTCAATAGAATTAAAATACACTATAAAACCATGAAGAAAAGCAGGTCAACGAAAAGTGGGGTGGCTAAAATTCTCTCTACAGTTTTAGGGGCAGAGAAAAGTAAGAGAATTCATACATGCATATCTACAAATATAGACATAATTGTTGAACTTAGTTTTGATGTGACAACTTCAAACTCTCTAAGTACAAAGCATAGATGATCAAACAACCAAGAAAAGAAATCAAGTTTGAAGAATAAAAGGAAGTGTTGAAGTATGGAGGATTTGGTCACACTTCAGTTAGGATTTCAGCAACCGAGGACATGGGGTGCAAGCCAAGGTAGAAGACGATTCAACCTTCGGCTGAGCTCTAGTTAGTGGTTCAGCAATCAAAAACCTAAGACTTGGGGAGATGCTATGCAGCATCAAACATTAGTAGACCTATAGTTGTGGGTTCAACAACCAAAGAGGTGAAGGAACCCTAGGTCTGACATGGCAAAAGAGTCATAGACGACTTTGGTAAATGTTTGACCAAGGGTTCAATAGTAAAAGAGTTGCGATCCTAGGGCTGACATGGTGATGGGAGATTTGAAGTTCATGAAACTTTGGCAAACCTTCAGCTTGCAAGTTCCACAACTGAAGATGGCATGGCTAGTTTAAGTGAGCAATCGGCAAACATTCAGTCAATCATTCGTCAGCTAATCATAATAAAAAAGTCTGTCAAAAATTAGTAGTTTGAGATAGCAAGTTATGGGGATTTGAATCTCAATGGCTACTATTTTGATAGAGGTGTTGGAAACCTATAAATAGGGTCTTGGTGGAGTGTTTTGACACACCATGAATGTTGTTGAATCTCTTGTACTCTCATAGAAGATTTAGGAAACTCAAGCTTGTGTTACAATTGGTTTTACCTATTAGCATGTTTTCATAGGTTTTGATTTATAATCCAAGGATAGAACATTGTGTGAGGCTTTGCTCAAGTTTGTTTGAGCTTATTTGTAAACTTCCTAGGTGTGTGGAGTGTGTGTCAACACTTGGCTTAGAGAAAGAGGATACTTAGTTAGAGGACTCCTTTTGTAACATCCAGAATCAAGTTCACTTAAGAACTGGATAAAATTATTACAATCGAGTCAAGTCAAGTATACATCGATTAATCTAAAAGACTCGAATGAGAAGCAAACCGAAGTAACCCTATATGCATCTTGAGAAAGGAAGACACTACTAAATACACAACCAACACTCAATAGGAAAGGATGAATGGATGTGTGCAACAACATAATAAGAAACTACGTGCAATAGCATGACATGCGAATACTCAACACGCAATAAGAGCCAAAATATAAGTGGATAAAATACATGAATAAATACATCAAAATAATTGTTGAAACTGAAGTCTGAATGTTTCATCGAGGGACCTGATATCATGTCTGATCTTCTAATATAAAAGTTGTTGAGAGCATACATCACAAATAATGTCAATAACAAGTGTCACTAGCCTAAAAAATTACTAATACAAATTGGCAAGTAGAATCTAACTTCCACGAGGAAATAAAACTAATATTTAATCTTCATAAGAACATTCAAAAGGCATCTACTAAGGAATCATCAAGTTGCAGACAAGATAGCATCCCGAATGGAACTGGTGTTATGGTACTCTCGACAAATGCCTCTCTCGACAAAAACTGGTCCCACTCTCATGAAAAAGCAGATACCTAAGCTCTTTCCCTACCTCCATATAACTCTTGGCCAAGATCACAAAATCTGAACACTGTCAGATAATCGTCTTCAATACTATCTGATACCATACGTTTAGACATGCGCTGTACAAAACATTACTCGTCTATTCCATGCCTCTTTAGGAGTGATGAAGCTCAAGATATAGAGATGTCATGATCCTTTGAGAATGGAACAACCCTCTCACTGATCTAGAACCCACTGTGATCTGCTTATGTACCCTCTCACGGTATATGCAAGGTCAAGTCCACCAACTCTCGGCTCACTAAAAACCAGATGAAAACTACATATAAGGCTATGAAGGAAATCATATAAGTAGGCTCAAAAGCAACGTGAGGTGGAGCCAATTTCGAAAACAACACGAAGGATCTCATCCTCAAAGATTATCAATCACGGAAGTTAAATACATATAGATAGCCCGTATTAATTGGGATCCAATAAAATAGCCACTTAATATATCTTACGATCTGAAAATCAAATCACGATCTGAAAATCAAATCACGATAAAGTGAGCGATAAAACTGAGAAGTCTCTAAAACCAACATCGAAACCTACTATTAAGCAAAAGACTGACAACTGTATATGATGCATGTTCATGATGTATGCTCACATCCACAACGACGACAACAACCAACAACACCAAACAAATCAATAAATAAACACTTGACACGTAAATAGAGGCATGACAAGCAATAAACAAATAAATAAATAAAATAAGTCAAGTAAATAAAAAACAGTAAATAGAAATAATAAATGCACAAATAACTATCGGAACAATAATAAATGACAACAAACATGCATTAAAATAAATAGCTAAATAATAACAAATAATAATTCAATAAGTATTTGATAAATAATTAATTAAATAAACTGACTTATCTATAAAAGAATGATAAATAAATAAATAAATAATACTTTAATCAAGAACCAATAATAATATAAATAATAAATGTGAGTAAATATTAACACATACATAAGTTAATAATAGAAAAATAAATAAATACACTAATAAATAAATCAGTAAATAATTGAATGAATAAATAGTTAATAACAATATAATTATCAAATGAACATATCCAAACCCAAGTAATTATAACATGTGTGCAAGCAAATAACTAATTAATTAATTAATTAAACAAATTTTGATAAACATGAATGAGATTAATATTAATAAGTAAATACATTATCAGCAACAATCAATTATCATACAAGCATGCTTTATATATGACGAATATATAAATAACGAGAGATAATAAATAAATAAATAAATAAATAAATCACTAAACAAATATAGAGTATGGCTGCACTCTTAAGATCAAATAAATGAAAATAATGTGAATATAGATCTAAATTAATATATAGAGCCTCAAATTATTGAAACAGTGGGAAAACAGCCTAAAATTGAAAAAAATGAGCTAAAAAAGGATTAGCGAGTCAATTAGGCGAGTTGAACTGAGTCACGCTGAGTTGACTCAGTCCAGGTTGAGTTTATGGGTCAACCAAGACTTGGGCTGGACCCAACATGAGTTGGCGGGCAAACGAACACAAACAAAGTCAGGGACAATAACACGACTGATAGTGCAAACAGGCACCAAATAGGGTGATGGTTCCCATTGTCAAAAATCGCCAATGGCAATGGGGTTGGGGTCGCCAAACAATGCAAAGGGATTGGCGGTGGTGCTCAACAAAGTCTAGCCGCCAACTAGCCAAAAAATGGAAGGAAAGAGGGGGAACTTCTCGCCGACAACAATTCCGGCCATGACAAGGGTCAACACCAGTCTTGAAACTTCGGTTGTGGTGAGGGTGAGATGTCTAGGCTATCTGCCTCTCGAGAAGGAGGTCGCTGACATTAGAAAATGGCTTGAAACGCTGCAGTGGCGTGAAAAATGGACAAACAAAACGTCTATTTCAACAGTCTAAGCGGCAACACTGGCACTGATGGTGGATCCTAGTCGATAGCATGTCGCAAAGAAGTCAAAATGGTGGTACTCCAATGGGAGGAGGCTACCTAGAGACTTGCCGATAGCTAGCCAAAGTGAAGGCCGTGCTAAGGTAAAACTGGTCCAAAAATACAGGAAATTTCCCAAAAAATGGGAGAAAGATAAAGGCTGATGTGGCCAATCAGATCTTCTCACCTAGCACGATTTGATCATCCAGAAACTCGTAGACCTACTAGGGTCTACCTATGGCATATAATATATATATATATATATATATATATATAGTATGTCTGCAATGAGCTGCCAATTTTTGGCAATGCATTGTAGCGTACTAACCGTGGGCTGCTAGATTTCAATCCAACGGCCCATGATTCACCCCCCTCCCCTCGAACGACCCGCATGAAGCCCACCTGCCCGCCCTCCCTCAAAGGCAACCCGACGGCCCACCCCGCCCAGCCACCCCACGCCCCCCCTCCCCCACCCCGCCACCGCGGACCCACCCCCACTCCTGCACCCCCTCGGCCTCCCACCCGTCGCCCCCTGTCCCCCCACCCGGCGCCCCTGCTCCTCCTCCTGCTGCCACCCCCAGTAGCCAACCCCCCCGCCACCACCCCATGCCACCACCACCACCTCACAACCGTCCCCTACCGCCGCCGACCCCAACCCAGCCACCGCCCCATGCCACCACCGCCCACCGCCACTGGCCCACCCCAGTCGCCGCCCACCACCACACCCGCCACCGTTCACAGCCACAGCCAAGATCGACATGAGTAAAAAAAAAACTAGACTCAAGTCAAGTAAATAAAAAATTGACTCGGTATCAACTCATGTCAAATCAATAAAAAATTGACTCAGTATCGACTTGAGTCAAGCCAATAAATAATTGTCTCGGGATCCACTTGAGTCAAGTTAATAAATAATTCACTCGATATCAAATCGAGTCAAACCAATAAAAAATTGACTTGGTCCCAACTCGAGTCAAGTAAATAAATAATTGACTAGGTATCGACTTGAGTTAAACCAATAAAAAAAATGATAAGTAAATAAAAAAATGACTCGGTATCGAATCGAGTCAAGTCAATAAATAATTGACTTGGTATCCACTCAAGTCAAGTAAATACATAATTGACTTGGTATCGACTTGGGTCAAGCCAATAAAAAATTGACTCGGTCCCAACTTGAGTTAAGTAAATAAATAATTGACTAGGTATCAACTCAAGTCAAGCCAATAAAAAATTGACTCAGTCCCGACTCGAGCCAAGTAAATAAATAATTGACTAGGTATCGACTCGAGTCAAGCCAATAAAAAATTAACTCAGTCCCGACTCGAGTCAAGTAAATAAAAAATTGACTTGGTATCGACTCGAGTCAAGTCAATAAAATTAACTCGGTATCCACTAGAGTCAAGCGAATAAAAAATTGAATCGGATCCAGACTCGAGTCAATAAAATCTTGACTCGATCCCGACTCGAGTCAATATTCTAAAATAATGTGTCCTAACTCAATAAAAGGTTGAAAACTTAATTTTGTGATCAAATATAAATTACAAAAAATGGCCGAATATTGATGAAGTCCGCAACACATCAAAATCAAAACAGATGAGAGCCATCTCATTTAACTTTCTTCCACATGATGAATAAAAGTACAAACTTACAAGTTACAAATTTGTCAAGTTTGATTAAAGTCAATAACAAGTCATGGAAACAAGTTATAAATCACTAGCATTATATAGTCGGAGCTATCACCTTTCCAGATTCGGAGCTATCATAGTCGTTCTGCATAACTGCTTTGAGATCTTGCCATTACCGCACTTACGCCCCTGAATAGATGCCACGACTCCACTTTCAGATGAAACATTTTTTCGCCTACATATTTAAAAACAAAATATTGAAAATAATCACAAAAATTATATATAACAAAGATCAAAACAAGGGTTGTGTTAGACAACATTACCAATGTGCTACAATTGCAGGGCAAGTGTGCTTATCATGCCCAACTCCCGTTTATTGCAACCATGGCATAGCCTATCTTTTACCATATGGTCCATTGCAAGTTCTTTAATACTCTTCTATCTTTTACCACTTCCTTTTGTCTTTGATTGTGCCGGTGGATGTACTGATGTACTTGTATTCAATGATGTACTTGTATTCCATGCTGGACTTGTATTCCATCATGTGGATCATCTACCACATCCTCTACCAATTTCTCTATCACTATAAGTTTTTGCTTTGCAAGGTCAAATTTCTCAGATGATGAATGTACGTTTTTGGCCCATCAATTAAATATACACTACAATTCTCCCCAATTAGAGAATAAAGTTTTGTTGAAATCAACACGAAGTTCGAGTCCATCACCATCAAAAACAACTTCCTTTGCTATTTCAAGTGTCCGTCTCTTCATGATATAGAGTTCAAGAAAAATATCCCGATCATTCAATCTCAGTACATTCAGCAAATGTCTACATGGAATACCTTCATTTTCCAAAAGTTGACAACTGCATGTGTATCTACTATCAACTCCCTTGTAACACATTCAACCAACTCTTTATTATTTCTACAACATATTACATCATACTGTTCAACATTCTCCTCATCTAATTTCTTACGAGATGAGCAACAAACCAAACTATATTGTAATTCTTCTTGAAACTTATAAAATATTTTTCGAGTATAAACCATTGCCATCTTAGATTCCATCTTGACCGGAGTGACCAATTTGGGGCTATTATATGAGTTTCTATAAGATTCTTTAGCTTCATTCAATCTCTGTCTTTTGATGGCTCTCTCAAATCTATGTATAAACTCAGTAAGGCTATTTTTTTGTTCACACACATTGAGTAAAATGAGTTTTGAGATTCACTTTGTTGGGAACTTCATATACCAGCCAAAAATATACCTTTGCTATACATGGGCACCCATGCATGACAAATTGCATATATGGATTTTAACCACTCATTTTCCACCAAGCAATTATCTTTCATTATTACACTTCATTGTGATTCAAATTCTTCTTTGTTTCTGGCACCATAAATTAAACTATTGAATGGCTCATAAAACTCCCTTCTGTGAGCAATGACACCTAATTTTTCACTCTCCTTATGGATATGCCAAATGCAAAGACAATGATATGTTAGCAGAAATATCAATTTAATTGCTTTATCCATTGCAGGGTCTTGATCAATAACAATTGCCCTTGGATGCGTTCAATCCATGCATTTCAAAAATATTTCAAACAACCACACAAACGACTCAGTCTTCTCATTACCCAAAAAGCACATTTAAATGTAATTATTTGCCTACGATGGTTTACTCCGGTCGAATGGTGTAAAAACAAGTGCATATTTATTTGTAGCATATATTGTATCAAAAATCATCACATATGAGAAAAATTGATATTTTTTCTTTCAATTCCATCCGCCCAAAAATAATGCTTCAATCTACCCTCATCATCTACTTCATAGCAATAAGAAAAGGATTCATTCATCTCTTTTATTTCCTCTAAATGTTCCATCAATAATTGGGCATCAATTTCCTTCATCTTTTCTTTATTTTTTGTTTGGGCATTTTTAATATCTTTTGCTATACAACCAATATTTTCAGCCCCACCTGCTTTAATTTCTAGCACAGACATTTGTTGAAAAGTTTTTATGTTAACCTCTTGAAATGTGTCAATCAAATTTCGGTGCACACTTGTAAAATGCCTATTTGACCTGAGAAATTGTGTTTTTAATGGTGTAAGGAGTGCATGACTATGTCCTTCAAAATACATGACTTTCCATGTGCCCTCTTTATTTTTAGTTACTTTGATGTTTGCTTGATAATCTTCTCTAATTATAGAATGAGTTCTCTTTTTTCCTTTGTGGGTATTTCTCTGTGTAGCTCATCTTCTCTTAAATGTCCTTCTTTAGAACACATAAACACTTGAGATCATAACTCTTTTGTTCTCTTATAATAATACGTACACTAAATCTAGCCATTTTTGAATAACTACCGGATAAGTTGAGTGTGTCGTCCAAACAATCAAATTGCATTCTAACCTTCAATTTGAACTCATCTTCTACAATAGGATAGAATATTTTTTAAGAACTCTCTTCAACAATCAAATTGCATTCTAACCTTTGATTTGAACTCTCTTCAACAATCAACTTATATTCTATCCTATTTGCACTCATCTTCAAGATTGTCCATTCTTAAAAAATACAAAATTTATAACATTTAAGAATATTTTTAACTATAATAGCCACAATAAACATGCTTTAATTAAGTCAAACAACTTTTAAAGGCATACTCTTACATGAAGCTCGTATTCAGTTGGATTTATTCTTTGCTGAGAAATGTGATTTTGGCCTCCTTGACACCACTCACAAATATTTTTGACCTGAAAACATATTTTTTATACCGATAGAAACACAAATACAAGAAATCAAGGCAACCATTATGTCCTCCAAAAAAAATTTTCATTGTTTAGTAAATTCACTGTTTAACTTAATCAGATGACTATAAACACTGTTGACGCCCATTAAAAAAAATAAATTCAACAACATCCCAATAATGTTAACAAATATCCCACCCTCAATGTGGCGAGTTCGGCACGTGACGGCGTCAGGAGGGAAGGGGGCTGCTGCAAGGGGGAGGGCCAGCCGGGGGGAGGGGGCGGCAGAAGGTGGCATTGGTGGGGGCAGGGGGCGGGGTCTAGGGGTGACGGGTGGGGAGGTAGGGTGGCAAGGTAAGGGGGTATTTAGGGGGGGGGTGCAGGGGGCGTCGGGTTGGGGGGGAATGGGGGAGGGGCCGAGGGCCAGGGGAAGGGGCACAGGGGGATGTTGGAAGGGCAGGAGGGTGGGATGGAGGAAGGGCCGGAGGCAGGTCATCGGGGGCGAGGGTGGGAATTGGTAGCACATAGGAGAGAATTGGTATATATATATATATAGTCAAAAAATTTGGATCAACATCGCCAAAATTCAAAACTTTTCTTGGATATAATTTACAAAGAGTAAATTATGATATAAATTCGAAGGTCAAATCTCTTCACACACAAAAAAATCCTTTCATTTGTATTTTATTACAAAATTCATGAAAATGAAATTTTTAAGACCACTTAATGTGAAGTTTTCTTATATCTTACAGCAAAATATTCTGAATGTGAATAACTTTTTCATCTAAGATCATTGTTTTTCCCATGAATTACCGTACATAGATTTATATAATTATCGTACATAGATTTTATATATTTTTCATTTATTTCATGCTAATTGTTGCTAAACAGAGCCTTCAAGAACTCACATTTTCCCACATTGATTATCGAAGATGAACCACAAAATTATGCTTGATTTTGGATTTGGATTTTAGCTTTTTTTAGTAAATTAAGAAAGAACAAGCTTGAGTAACAAAGCATGTTAAAAGAACAAAAAAAAAAATTAACCCATACTAGCAATTGCACGTATTAATATCATGACCTGTTGATAGCTCAAAAATTTTATGATGAGTATACAAAGCTAGAAGAGTCCATAAGCATATCAAACATGTCATCAGGGGTAACAAGAGCAGTTCCACCAAGAATCAGCTCTATATTTGGTCTTCCACTTCTAGCTAATGCTTCGAGAGCCTCGCGTACCTTAACAAAGCAAAATGGATGTCACCAATGTCTCCAACTATTTTTCAACAAATTTTAAAAACTTGTCATGTTTAAGGTTGATAAAAAATTTTACATTAAAATCGTAAATATTTTACGGATAGGCATAAAGATAACTCCTTGAACAATGAATATTTTGAAATGCGAAGAAACCATACCTCAAGACAACTGATTCCCCCACAAAGAAAACCAGTAAAACATCTTGCTCACCTAGTTTTGGCTTTGCCTGCAACCAATTTTTCAAGTCATAAATTACTAGCAAAAAGGTATATATTCCCCTAGCTCCCTAAAGTATTCGTTCATACCTGTCCAAGCCCAAATCTTCCAAAGCCACTTTTCAAAAATCGTCCAACAGCAGAAGAATGATATGTCAAGCCCGGTACATCGTAATCTCCTAAAATCAAGGTTAACAGCTTAAATAACAAACTTTGGAAAGAATCGCCATTGAAACTGGCCTCAACTAATGACAACCCGTCTTTATATATAGGATTTCTTCTTTTTGAACTGGATAATTTATGGAAAACTTTAAGAACTTGATCCACCCTATCACGAAGCTCTAACCTAAGTTGTACATCACCATAAGCATGATCATCATTAGGTTCCATTTCTTCATCATCCCAACTACCCCACTTATCATCAAAGTCATCAAAAGTAGGCTTTGAGGACTCATTATTATTAGCTTTCATAAGATTAGCTTGAACTTCCTCCTTCAAACCATCAAGGAACTTGAGTTTTGTAGCCGCAGGATTTTCCATTATAGCATCAATGATGGCTTCTTTCAGAAATCGCTCCTCTTCCCATGGAAAGGGCCCATCAGACCCTGAAGCAGCAAAACTATCACCTGCTAAAAGGTATCCAATAATAGCCAAAACAAGGGCATCTTTAAATGAGAACAAATCTCCTTCAGAAGACCCAAAACTGTTCTTCATTAAGCTGCTTTTGTTAATAAGGTCTGCAATATAACTAGAAAGACTCTGACTAGTCTCCTCTGCATTTAGCCTAAGTATCCTCTGTGCACTAACAAAGGCAGTCCATCTAGAATAATGAGGTTCGCTCAAGACAATTTCTGCAGCTAAAGCTAACTGAATAATCCCCTTATTCTTCAATAAAGATTTCTCATTAGAGCACAACATCTTGGCCATTAACCCCAATTCAGTTGGAGTGACAACACCAGGTAGAGACTTTGAGTTTAAAGTGAGTTTTTCTCTCAGTAAAGCTTCCTCAACCCACTTTTTGACTAATAAAGCACCATCCTTTATATTCCTCTCGAACAATGCTTCTAGGAATGGTACTCCTTGATAGTTGTCACTACATACAAGGGATCCATTGAGCAAACTAACGTCAAAATCCATTTGACCTTTGTTATTGACTGATATGGTGTCTGAGTCAAATGAGTCCCAACCAGAAATGAATGCTTTAATACTTCTTGACTGTATGGACAAATCCTCCTTGATTTTATCAAAAGGTACATCAATCCTGAGCGGCTTCAGTTGAATGTCAGTTCGGACAACATTTTTGTTCATGCGGCGCAAGGATGAAGTTTTCTCTATACAGGACAAGGATGATAAAATCTGATCCACAAGTGAATCTCCATGAGAGCATGGAGAAACGAGATCAAGAGACCGATCAATCAGTAGTAAACCAATGGATCGTCTGTTACGACGGCCAACATCATAGAGACTAGACATATCTGTCAAGATCTTGCCTATGCACTTTGACATATCACCGGCAGAAAATATCTCCATCTTCATATCCATCTACAAGTTTTTTATAAAGGCTTCACAGTTGAGAACGTAAATTTCTATGAAATTGGCACACAAAAGAGTATGAAAATTTCCACTATCAGAATAGGAAAGAGCCAGGATTTACCTTGGCAACAAGATGATAAAGAAAATGAGCAGTCAGGACAGCCCCGGACGGTATGTCATCACCATCAAAGGTCAAGCCAGTGCTCAGTGGAGGAAGTCGCGGGCTTAATGAATATTCATGTTTATATGACAGACATGCCTCTGAAATTGCACCATGAAATGGTAATACAAATACCCTCGGACAAATAGGACTGAATATCATAGGAAAATGATGAACTGCTATAACCATCTCTGCACATCTTGATGAGTTAAGTCCGTCAGTTTCTTGAGCAGTAGAGATGCTGTTAGTAGGAATATCTGCATCACCCGAGACCAGTCCACATCCGTCTCTAATCCATCTCTCTGGTAATTCTTATCCTTTGGTACATTGGCATGAGCTGATTCCATTTGATCATTATAATCTTTCGATTTCTTAAGTAGCTCATCATAGTCCTGGAACAGCAGAGTCTTGTACTCATGGAAAGCATCAGGTCCAAGAGGAGAGTCAATACATGCTGCATGAGCTGTCTACAATTTCACAGGAAAGCATAAACCAGCTTCAACTTCATTTCAATGCAAATAATTTACATTGCATGTGTGGCAAAAGTGCAAAATTCAAATGTAGCTGTTGAATTTGGAAGTGAAATACTTTCTTCCAAAACCCTTCGTTACGACTAAATAGAAATGATCATCATTATCATCATCATTACATCATCATTGTCATCTACATTTTAACCCAGCCATGTTAGGGTTTACACTATCAATTTTGGACCCCAATTGATAGTTCAAATCAACAACACAAAACCATGCAAGAAAAAGAAGCAAGTTTTTTTGTCGAATTCTCTTCCTGTCACAATCATAGGAAAAGGAAATAAGAAGATGAATCCTAGAGCCTTAACATCTTTGTTGTATAATTTCTAAATTAAGCAATTAGATCATAAGATGACAGTTGAACAAGGAATATCAATACGGGCATCTTCAGCTTCTAAGAAAATTAAAAAAATCCAGTTTGCTTCAAACTTCAAAGCAGCTACATGAGAGCGGACAAAATTCAACTATACAATAATAATGAACTGCCAAATTCCTACAAAGAAACATAGCCATAGCCGCTTTCAGCAATTTGCTTTGCTACATATCTACATGCCACCATTTTAAAGCCTTCATAATGGAAATGCAGCAATGGATAGATTTGTGTCTCGAAGAGGGAAGAATGAACTACCTAATATAATTCTTATTGAGCTAATCATCAATCCAAAATACTAGAGACCGCTAGTTTTTTCTATAGTAGTTTCCTTTCATGTTTTCCATCAACCCTACTCTTAACTTACCAATTGCTATGTCAGTTTTGAAGAACATAAAATCTATATACAGTCAGCAAATATGAACGACAACAATCATAAAGGACAGCACTCATAATTAACACACTCATTTTGTCTCACAAAATTGATTAGTCCTAAATGTATCACAAAAGAAATAAACATGAAAACTATACTTGGAAAAAAAACCTACGGACTGATATGGAAGTAACATAACTAGTATTGTGTATTAGCCAGACAAAGACCTTGGATGGTAAACATGCAATTATTGGCTCGTAAAAATGCTTGTACAAGAATTAAAACATGCCTATCACTTTTTAAAAAGCTCACAACGAAGTTAATGAAATTGGGCAATGTACAAAGCAGGAAATTACAGGGTGACATGAAATTTAAACAAACTACAAAAAACACAATCAAAAGCTGTAAGATAAAATTTCAAAATATGTAATCAGATAAAGAACCTCTGATATTGACGTGTATATAGTGCAAAGGAGGACACTTTGATGTATCTTTAAGCAATGCAAAATGTACCGATGTACATCATTCAGAAGATGAGATGTAAAAATCACTATCTTTGTCACTGCATTCCTGAACAAACAATTTTTATTGGCTACCTGCATCAAAAAGAAGGGTGTAAGACACATGTAAGAACTTTCACGTTTTGACTCATAATTTGTTTGTATATATTGAAACCAACCAATAACAGCAACACAAAGAACAAAAGTAAAAGTTTAGGAACCCATGCAAGCCCATCATAATCATCATTTTCAACTACTTTAGCAGTGAGGAGCTGATTCATATTACTTGGTTCATATTTCATTTCACAGCATGATCAATTATATGACCTTTTCATATTTTTTTAACAGCTTGGTGCACAACGCATGTGCCACAAAAATCAGTTATAGCAGCCTGAACCTACATTTTCAAGAGGCTAATAACATGACTCAAACCCTTGACCTCTAGATCGCATGACAAAAATTCTTATCAATCGCTCCTGGAATTTCCTTCAGAAAAAGTAAAGTCATCAAAAAATGGGACCATTGTGCACAAAAGATGAACTATGCATAAGAAAAATGCTATCTTCATCCCCTGTATGGGCAGCATGAAAGGTGAGCCTTAGACTGGCGCACTTTGTTGAGGTGACTGCCCAATCAGGGAACCAGCTAACTGCCAGGCTGTTGTAACATAAGATCCTCAAGCTAGAGCTCATAGCCACCTCCATCGTTTATTTCATATGTATGGATGGAATGGCTCTCGTGTTATAAGTTAGAAGTTTGGAAAAGAATAATATAGACAATAAAAACTCACCTCAAACAAACTAAACATTATAAACAGGGTAAGACATGTTAACACAAAGATTACTCCTACTTTTTATTATAAAGTTATTTGATTATTTCACAAAAAGGAATCTTCCTTCAGAAATAGTGCATAAGAATATTCTTAAGATTCTTCTCCTTTTCTTCCACTTGATACATAGAAAGGCATTGGAAACATGGATCCTAAACTAAGATCCTGTGATTTGGAAAATTTTGATGATCGGATGCCCTTCCTCATGCCACCCTCCATATGGGTATAAGATCCCTCAAAGGTAGCCCCGCATCCAATATTTAATAGGATAAGATCTACGTTAATTAAAATGTCCTTATGATCTTCAACTTGATTAATCACTTTTAAAGAATTGATTAAGCCTACTAGTTTAGACTAATTAGGCCGAGTTATTACAATTAATATCAGAGCCAACCCAATACTATGTTGGATGATAAGAATCTATTTAGAAAGATTTAGATTAGGCTCAAGAACCATAAAAATAATTTGGAAAACGAAATTTGCTTAAGGTAGGTAAAATATAAGCTCCTCTAAAATTAGTCTCACATCCAAGTACTTACTAGGATAAAATCCAATATATTAATGGGGATGTGCTTATGATCTTCAACTTAGTTAATCATTTTTAAAGAGTTGACTAAACCCATCAATTTGAACTAATTGGGTTAGGTTGTTTTAACAAGTTTTTAAAATAATATAAATATAACCAAGCAACTGAAATATATGAACAGGTAAAGAATGTACATAATAAAAGGTTATTCATATCCCGAAAAGTTAACTTAGAAACAACAAGAGAGAAAAGAATTCCACACTTTCATATTGCAGATATGAAAATGGATGGGCATAGAATGAATATCTATAAAATGCCTATCTGATTCTTAGCCACTCAAATTAAATCTAAATGGCTTGTCATCCTATAGACTGCTTCCAAGGATGCATTGTAGCTAGAAAATTTAAAACTACAACCATAAAAACTCCCTAAAATCAATTGAAATACAACACAATGGTAGATGGCATACAAAAATTTAACACGTATTTCCAAAAGAAGTTCTTTAACATATGGTCCTGCCTATTTACATTAGAAGAAATTAAAAACAAAAAAGAAAATCGTTGGACAAAGTTAACACTTACCATGTGAGATGATGAAGCACTTTCTAAGCTGAAAATAGCATGTGCTCCAAGTTCCAACAATAGCAGCAAAGCATCAAAGGTTTGAAAAACCTCTAGACACCCAGCATCAACATATACAACAGATCCAGATATTTCATGTGATACCTTGGGAGTAATGAGAAGAAAGAAGCTTGCTAAGTAAAATAATATTAAATAAAGAAAGCAAAGTATTAAACACCATAAGCTGCAATTAAAATAACAAGCTAAAAGACTCCAACTAAATATTTCAATAGATCAAAAGCAATATATGAGTAAAGGATGTGGATATGGAGGTAAAGATAGGGTATTGTTTGAATATCTTCTAAGTACTGATTAACCCACTTAAACAAAGTTTAAAGAGCTCAATCCTGATATGTATACCCCTGCCTAGCATAAGAATATTGAGAGTTGCAGTTGCATTCAAAGTTTCAAAAGAAGTGAAACACAAATATCTGATCCATTCACCAACCATTCATTCAAAGAACTAGTTCATGAAGAACAAAGGAAATGGCCTAGATTTTGGAATTTAAAGAATAGGTCTAACCTTTACGCAGTAAATGTATGGCCCAAGGCAATATATATCTCATCCAAGCAATTTTCACCGTCAATGTAAGAGGATTTCATTGTTACAAAAGGGTAAATTCATGTCATCAGCTTAAACTCTATCATTTACTTTGCATTTTCGATCTTCTAGTTTATTGCCATCAATTGCAATAGATCCAAATACAAGAAGAAACACAGTAAGCGCTTACTCAATCAATACTCATTCAGCCACAATAACTGAAACAATCTACTTCCATTTGGCCCATTTAATCCCTGTTATCTTATCACCTCAACACCACAAGTCAAAATGCCTCTGAAAATACAATACTCGAGTCATAAGGTTTTGTGACGTATAATTTGTAAGGGTACTTTTACCACACAACATTCAATTTTAATCAGTCTTTCCAACAGTTGTAAATCGTATTATCAATCTAATAGTAATTTATTCGCATGTAAAGTCACCTTTTCTTGTAAGCTTCACAATTTCAACAAGATAAACTTCCTCAACAAGGTACTCAGCTATGAGCATATTAGGTGCACATTTAAAAGCTATTAAAGTATAAAACGCCTCAATTGTATATCGTCATTCTCTTCCCCATGATTTTTTTCAGCAGCAATCTACTTCAGCCAAAGTCTCTAAAAGTGCTCATCTCCCAAGATCAAACAACCCGAAAACAATAATGCATGCAAGAGATTAATGAAAAATAATAGAGAAAAAATTCAAGACCAATAATAATAATAATAATAATAATAATGGGCAGGGGTTTACCTGTCTGATGGAGTCAGAGCAAGCTTTGATGAGATCAATCGAAATCATATCGGCTGGATCCGAACAACGCCGTGAGCACAAGTTTTCAATACTCACCGCTCTTTCACACCCAACTCAAACGTAGATCAGAAACACATGTGTCACAGCCTGAAGGACCAAAATAAAAACACCCTAACAACCGAGGGATCTGTTTACTTGCTCCCATGGATGAAGATCCAAAAGTTTATATTTCTAATCGTAACTAGATCTTCAGCAGGAGTGGCCTGAATTTGTTATTTACACGAGCGAGTGGCTAATGTAATACAATGCATAGTGGGAGAGACAGAGCGTGCCGAGGTTCGGCCTCTAACTCCCCGTCATCCTCGTTTCCCTCGTCGTCAATCGGCAGATCTCACTGCGCCGCCACCCGTGCGCCGCCGTTTACTCCTCCCAGCCGCCGGAAGAGGAGGAGGGTCGGTGTGGAAGGGACCGGGACCGGGACCGGGACCGGGGCCGGGGGTGGGATGACGAAAGATCGGTGCTGTACGGGCGCCTATTGAGTCCTGTACTCAGGGGGAGCAATCCCGACGGCGGAATAGGGATTCGGCGCCCGGATTTCTAAACCGAACCGAAATTCGTTTTGGTTCGATTCGATAACGAATAATCGAAATTTAATTATAATTTATAAAACAAATAAATTTATTGAATTATTTAACCACTATTACCTCATTATTTTTATACAGATAATCATTTAATAAATAATTTTAAACTCGTATATCACATTTAAAAAATAAAAATTATTATAAAATAATTATAATTTTATGATAATTAATATAAAATAGAGACTTTATTATATATATTTTTTAAAATCGATTTATTCTGTCATTCCAGTTCAATTTCTATCCAAACAAAAAATATCTATGTACCATTCGATTTAAATATTTTCCAATTTAAAATTAAACCAATACTGTACATTAAAATATTCTGTTTGATTTCATCGATTTGACCCAAACCATGCTCACTCTTTGCTGTTACCCACAAAACCCAACCCCATCAATCATAAACTTGTGGATAATTAATTACAAGGCTTAGTTTGAGGAAATCGATACTCAATTATAAATGGTGGGTTTAGTCATACTATGATAGATACCCAGTACTCGATACTCAATTCCTAAATTTTAATTTTAATTATGAAAATTAATACATTATTACCTTTTAAAGCTAATATTTATTAATACAATTATCAAATATCACATTTGTATTTTTAAAATATTATTTCACTGGGTTTTACTTTTTAGAACATGTATTATAATTATATAGTTTTATTTTTTTTCAAATATATAGTTTGAATAATTAAATAGGTATTTGTTTAATAAATGCTTAGGTTTGGTTTTGTCTTAATGGTAAATGGTTGGGTTTGGTTTATAAAATTAACTTAAATTATGGGTTTGATTTAAGCAATATTCAACCAAACCCGATGAATGAGTCTAATGACTCGGGTTTTCTAATATACTTGAACCCTAAACCAAGGCCATTATCACTTATCCTACTAACGCACGTATATAACATAACATAATAAAACATCTCAACAAAATAATTTTATGTATCATTGCTATCAAATATCAAAATTATACACCTAATATTTATTACATAATCATAAGTTATAGAAATAACTATTTGTCCTCTGAGTTCAACGTGTTCAGCCACAAAGTCTATTAGTTCTTAATGCAACAAAACTCCTAAGGCTAAGCTTTTTTATTCCACCTTTATATTTTAGCTTAGTACCTATGAACAACATTACATTGTCCGCTCAGTATCACTAATGATATTTGAGCCCACGACTAAATGTATAACATAAATCAAAACGCGTATAATTAACAATCTATTAAATTACATAAATACTGATTCCATTTCATTATTACATGAACATAATTGTAATTATAAATTGTAATAAAAAGATCATAAACATAACATAATGTAATATAATTGAGAGCATAATTGACATAACATATTATAAATCAAGTTAACTTAAAATTAATTAAATAACTGATTAACTTATTCATACTCAGTTCATTAAATGAACCTAATGCGGAATGAGTTTGTATATAACTCATTGAGAATGACATGGTCGCGTCAAACCCAACATCATAACTTAAACCCACAAGTAGATCACATGACTATAGAGATGGTAGCATACATAGAACATAAAGTTTTTCAACTCCACCGTAGATGGCGGCCCTTACTTAAGAGGTGTGCACCGTAGTCACTAGAATGGTATGTCTACTAAATCATAAACATATATAAAATCGGCTAGGAAGTCTAGGTTTTCATATGTCTTATCTCCACTGAAAACAGTTAAGTCGTCGACCTAGTACCTAAGCTTAACCCATAGAAACATAAAAACATATCTTAGTCATGTAGCTTATCTTATTTACTTCTTAACGGCTATGGAAAGAGGAGTGCGGTTGGGGTTTTACATGCGGACAAGGGAAAGGTTTTTCTAAGTTGAGGAGGGCATACATATATAGTATATAGTCTATGGCCAAGCCAAACGTGTCAAAATTCATTTTTATATATATTTAAATCACTTCTTAACTTAAAATTAGTGGTCTTGGTTATATTAGTTGTCCTGAAATTATATGAAAGAAATGTAAAATATAAATATAAAAAATTTATGGTTCATTATCCAAAAATTTAATTAAATGAAATTTTATTTTCAGTTAAAATAAGTCTATGTAAAAATTTTGTAAAGTAACTTTTTCTTTAGAAAAATAAAAGAAATTGAGAGAAATTTTAGGAGACATACGTGGAAAAGAAATATTTTATTTTTATCTTATTTTCCTACTATTTAAATATGTAAAGAAAATCTTCAAAACTTTTATGTCATTCATTTCATTGCATTTCTATTTCATATGAAATTATTTTTTATTTACACTATTTTCATATTAACCAAACGAACCCTTAATGAATTGTGAATTAGAATTGATTATATAGCCCATTCACTTCGCTCCCTCTAAGCTCAAACTCAATGCATTTGAACCTATATATGAGTTGGAGGATCGTGAGGCTTTTGGCTCCGTTTATTTACCCAAAGTTTTGGTGTATGTGGGTAAGAGAAACTTTATAGTCCCCAACCGATTGATTTGACCACTGGTTCGACTTAGTTCAGCTTCAACAATATGTATGCAGGACCAAGGTTGACCGTGAGTACATTTGATGAAGGTTTTAGTATACCCAAATATATAGCGATAGCATAAGACACACGGTAGCGGGCTAAGTTTTCAGCATATACATGAGTATGCATTTGTATGTTTATTTTCATTCGTTGAATCGTAGATTTATATTTAGGACATTAATAGAGATAGGATGCATTCATTAGTTGTACCCAATTCGGTTCACCCACGAACTAGACCAGAAATGTTACTGGTGACTGAATCGTTCGTTAATCTATTTAATTCGGTTAAGCCAACCTGAATTTACTCTTGGCGTTTCAAGATGGAGATGCAAACATTCAATGTATGGATGAGATGATTAGGCTCCAACGTTGTTCTAAATGTATGATATAATACGTCATTCACATTTGAAAACAACGATTTTTTTTAAAAAAACAAAACGAACAGAGTCTCCCGTAAAAGTGCAATGGGGGCCGCCCTGTCAACGACAAATCATATGCATACATAACAATAAAAATGGAAAACATAGCAAAAATATGATGTTTTTCTCACAACATTTCCATTATCATCATTTTCATTCTTCTGAGCTGAGTCTAGACTTCATTGCCCAGCCTGTTCAGTTTTATTCACAATACTAAACACATGCAAAGCATTCTCATGATTTTCTCACAACATTCTACATATATATCCATAGCCATGAACAACAATTCATCACACCACGTTCTTCATTCCATCTCGGCAAGTACATGTGTGCAAGTTACATTGATGCTTCTCTGAGGTTCCAACAATGCTCAGTCATTCAAATTCTCACTTTCATATATAATACAAAAGTTAGTAACTGAGTGTTACTTGTCCAAAAATAACTAATAATCAAACTGGCATAGGAGAGCTGACTCTCCTGTTAAATGAAATCAATCATATACTTCTATATTAGAATCTTTATAAGGGCACTAATAAAAAGTCGTCAGCCTCAACTTAATAGCATCTCATTCTGACTCGTCAAATGCCTCAACATTTTCAAACTATCCCTCGTACGGGAAAATCAATTATCCTAAAGCCTTCTACATCCTCTGTATCACTCCTGGCCCTAAGCACAGAGGTTGAGTACTCTCAAGTAGGTGCCTTTAGTACCCTTTAAATCTACAAGTCTAAACATGTGCTACATTACAATACTAGTAAGCCTCCACACTTCTCTGGGCTTGAGGAACTTAAAGGTGGAGTTGTCAGTATCCATCGGGAATGGAATGACCAGCTCACCAATCTAGAGTACGCTTGACTGACACGTACAACTGCTCGTGGTGCGCGAGAGTCGACTTTCCCTTGTCTCACATCTCACTGGAAAATAGAGAAAACTATATATATATAGGTCTGGGTGGGGATTGTAATATAGTAGGCCCGAAGGCATCATGATCTGGATCTGAGTTTTCAAAAATAAACTTGAGGGATCTCATCCTCAAGGGTTATTAATCCAGAAATTCATACGACTAAATGACCCCTGATGGGTGGAATATGATAAATTCACCACTTGACATATCCGCTTACCTTTTAAAATAAATCATTGATAGAGTAGAGGAATGAAATGAGAAGCAAGTCCTAAACTGGACCTGATAGAAGCTCTAATCAGTGTCCACACGTCTATACTGGCAAGCTCCTACTTGTATCTACACATCAAATCTACAAACTAACACCTACTATTTAATCACGTTCACACATCCTAACTTACATACTTCATATCAAACGTTCACATCAATTCACATCATGATTTCCTAGTTTATGTTGAAGTATTTAAAAGTATATAATATTTACCCATATTTTTAATGTGATTTTGTACTTCCTGGGTAATAACATTATTAATTAGGTGATATTTCTCGTTATATTCTAGTTAATTAATATTTTATGAGATATGCTTAATTTTGGGAGTTTTAATGCAGAAAAAGATGAAACAAATTAAGCTTAGGATTTGTTGGTCATAGCATTGCTCCCCACCCATTGATGGCTACAATTTTTTGTATTGGCAAAGCTCGATAAGGATGGCTATACATAGCTTTGGCGCCATTGTCGAGGAGTTGAAACTTCATTGGACATCATAATCAATTAGTCCACATCGAGTTGTGGAATTCTTTCTCGAATTCTTGTATCTCTTTGGTATCTCATCTTCTATATAAAGGGTGGTCATTTGTTGTTTGATATATCTCAACTCTTGGCTTAGGAGTTTAGTGAAAGAAATAGTTTTAGTTTTTGTAATTTTTTCCCTTTCATAATGAAAACTAGTTTCTTCTTTATATTGTTTTCTATTTTTATTATGAAGTAATCTTTTATTTCGTTCTAGAGAAGAATAGAACTTAACATGGTTTAATTGAATTCATTTCAACCTCTTACTCTTTTATTCAATTGGATTGTTTGAATTATCATGTTCTTAATGCTTAGAATAGATTGATTGCCTATTTCTTAGATCATGAGGTTTAATTAGATTTCGGGAGAAATTAATTAGATTAGTCATTGATAATTTATCATACGACGAGTCTTTTGACTTGTTTGTCGTTGTGGTCGGGAGATACACAACACCGTATGCATTTTAAGGCAAATTTTAATTTGTTATTTTGTTGATTAATCAATTATCACCAGGAGGTAGAAATTGAGGCAAAATAATAGAAGCATGAAGGAGCGGGAGTCACCATGTCATATAATTATCCTAGATCGACAATCCAAGGGAATAGAAGATAAGAGTAAGATGTGATGAAGATTAAATTCATGTTAAGGAAAATTTGACTCTAGAACAAATTTTATTATTATAACTCTTTCTTTAATTTAAAGTTGTTATTTAGATTTATTGAAGTCGATTGTTTCTATTTTGTTTTTAATTTAATTTTCTTTAATTAATTTGAGGAAATTCATCTCTCTATGGGACGATATTCAAATTTATCATTATATTACTTGTTTTGACCGTGTATACTTGCATGCATTAAAATTATTCCAACAATTTACATTGTAGTTACCCAACAATTCATACTTAATTTACTTAATTAGTTTATCAATATTTATTTCATATCATTCAAATCATGTAAATTCATTTTTATTTAGCATAAAAATATTTTACTACGGCAATCAATGCAAATCCTAGCGTGTTGTGTTAATAATTATCAATTTTGAATCAATTAGGTCAAAGGTAATTATACCTCACGTTATCGATGATTGACGACGACTAAGGTTTGTTGCGTGATTTGGGACTCGAAAATTCAACACCCGGCAGAGTCAAAAGTTTCATCTGGTTCGGTAGGATGAATTCAACAAAAATTTGGTAATTTTGGGCGAATTCCAGCAAATCTGGTTTTTTGA